>VXAD01006256.1:303690-400179 GCA_013399195.1 Dicrurus megarhynchus
GGCGGGCGGCGAGGCGGCGGGCGGGCTGAGCGCCGCCTTCAGCGGGCCGCGCATCGCCTTCTACGTGGGGCTCAAGAGCCCCCACGAGGGCTATGAGGTCCTCAAGTTCGACGACGTGGTGACCAACCTGGGCAACCACTACGACCCGGCCAGCGGCAAGTTCACCTGCCAGGTGCGCGGCATCTACTTCTTCACCTACCACATCCTCATGCGCGGCGGCGACGGCACCAGCATGTGGGCCGACCTCTGCAAGAACGGCCAGGTGGGTTCCGCCGCTCCGCTGCGCGTCCTTCTCCCCCGGGGTCCCCCGGTTGTCCCTGACCCCCGGTCGTCCCCGGCCGCGGCACCAGTCGCCGCCGCTCCCGGGAAAGAAGCAGCGGAAGCATCCTTCGCGCCGTCGGGGCGGGGGTGCACCTCTAGAGCCGCGACAAATTCCGAACTCCCGGCTTGCAAACTTTCCTGCCGGGCTGGGGAGAAGGGGAAGCGAGGAGAGGGGTGGGAGGGAGGACATGGGGAAGAGGAGGGTTTGGGGAGAGGGACTTGGGGCACTGATGGGGGAGCTGAGGTAGAGGGTCTTGGGGGACTGATGGAGGGGCCGGAAAAGGGGGACATGGAGGACTGATGGAGGGGCTGTGGAAGAGTGACTCAGGGGGCTAATAGAGACGCTGGGCAAGAGGGGCCGGGGGGCTGATGTGCTCAGCGGCTGTGTTGGCAGGTGCGGGCCAGTGCCATCGCCCAAGACGCAGACCAGAACTACGACTATGCCAGCAACAGCGTGGTGCTGCACCTGGACTCCGGTGACGAAGTGTATGTCAAGCTGGATGGAGGCAAAGCACACGGAGGCAACAACAATAAGTACAGCACTTTCTCTGGCTTTCTTTTATACCCTGATTGACACACAAGTGACACGACACAACTGGCCCCGCCACTGATGCACATGGGGCTGTTTGGCATTTCCATACCCCATCGTGCTGCTGTTCCTGCTGGTGTCCACTGTCTCCGCAGGTCACTTTAGCTTCATTATCAGTTTGTATGTTTTTATTTTCACCCTTGTGGAAATGAAATAGAAATGAAACAAAGTGATCCCCTTCCTTACTCTCCCCCATTTCTTCTGACCCCCCCCCTCCCTTTGTCAGCCTGAGTATTTTGTGTGTCACATGAGGAACTCGGCAGCTTGAAACTCTCGAGTGGTTCCAGGGAGGTTTAAAAGAGCCCAGAGTTTGGACTGTGTCACACGTGGAATTTGAACAGGTCGCATTTTTTCATCAATAAGTATTAATGACGATGATGAATTTTCAGATCGACTATTCACGAAGTGGGACTGGACCATAACTGTTTTTTCCTCTGCTGCTTTGTATGGGGTCAAGTGTAAACTTTTCTTTCTGTGCAATGCAATGCTCGTGTGAATGATGGTGTCATTAACGTCAAACCTGTTTCTGTCTGCAAAAGAATTTGGTCATTGACCACGGTCACCCAAATACCACATTAAATTATGTTTTTAGACAATGCCTTCTTGCCTTCTGTCTCTTCCAGTGCTATAAAGGAGCACTGTGGGGGTGCCACAGGAGGGTGGGAAGTAAAGGAGGGGGTCACTTCAGTCCCTTTGGTTTGTAGCAATACTTAAAGTTAGGATGGGGTACCTTGCCTAGGTCTTGATTATGGTTCAAGGGGGCTGGGAAGAAGCGGAGAGAGAGGAAAAAAGCTTCACCTTTACGCAGTTTTGTGAAAAGAAGGCACACAGTCATCGAGAGGTGAAAGTGGGGGTGTGGAGTGGATCTCCTAAACAGATTTACTGGGTTAAAACCTGATCCAGAGGTTAGTGAAGTACAGGAAAAGCAGTTTAATCAGTGATTATGGAAAGCTGTGTTTCTGTAACATGCTTGACAAATGTAAGAAGGCAGCAGGGGAGAGAGAGTTTGTCTAAACCTTTGCACTTGCAGTGTGTGTATGGGTTGGAAACCACACCTGACTGTAGGTGGGTCTGCACAGTGCCTGAGACAGGCTGGGTGAGAAAGCTTGCTCAGGACTGAAGGATTCAGACCATTTAGAGGGGTTTTCTCCTGATGGTGCCCTGTAAATCCCAGCCAGTCTTGGCCTTTTCAAAATGCACAGGTGTGTAAGTAGTGCATGTGGTTCTGAGCCTTTGGTGGAGGAGGTGCATTTTTCATCATCACCCCAATAGGTAACCTCCTCAGTCTGGGTAAATTTGGGCTGCTCTGCTGAAGCTAAAAGAGCTAAATTGATTTACAAAAGCACTTACTTTCATTTTACTGTCTTGTCATTTCATTTTTCCCTCCTGAAGGTCTTACCTCCCTATCAGCTCTCTGCCCTTTGCAGCATTAGTGCATTTTCACAGATAAGAGAGACAGGAGCTGGTCTGAAACAGCTCTGCCAAGGCTGGAGCTTTGCCCCTGCCCTGATGTTGCAGGAGGAAAGGGAGCCACAGTCAGATGGACTTGTTCCAGCCCCACTTTGGGGCAGCCCCATGATGACCAAGTTCTTACAGTCACTCCTGTCTCCTGCCTAGTCCTCAGTGGGTATTGTCTTCTCCTTGGCTGGAAGAGGAGGGTCAAAGGGAGAAAGCAATTCCTCTATCCCGTCCTCAAATATCCCCCAGCTGAGGGAAGCAGAGTTCATAACCAGGTACAAGTGTTAGACACTTATCAATCTCTTATGTCTTGTCGATTTGTACTATTTAGAATATGATTAAAACCAGTGTCTGAAACCATCCAAATGAAGTATAATTGCTATGGATCCTCAATTCCCACTGGATCCGTAATCCTTTTTGACTATTCCTCCCCCCTCCTTCAATGAAATGGAGCTTAGACACAAAGCCCTTGGTTTAAATTTCAAAAAATTAAAATTGACATGCAGCAGCATTAGCAGGAGCCAGGAGGAATTCTAAGGAGGTGCCTGGGCTCTGCTTTATCCTTTGCATTAAGAAGCAATTTGTACTTCTAACAAAGACCCAACTGTTCCCCCTTGGCAAAAGGGCAATGAAGATGCCTTGCAAGGGAATTGCTGTTCACAATACTTAAACAAATTTGAATCTTAGATTTTTAAATCTGTATTCCCTGGTGGAGCCTGCTCCTCTCAATTCAAATGCAGGGCTGGTGGTGTGTGCCTGCCAAGGTGTCAGTAGCTAAGCGGATGATGGATTGATGAGGCAATGGGAAGACACAGGCTCACAGTGGCAGTTTGCCCCGACAGTGATCTATGTATCTGCACATTATCAATGTCATGAGGAGGCTTGAACCACCCTCACTAGATGTCTCATTTTCCACTTATCTCTTATGTACTAATTATCAGGCTGGATTATTCCCCGGGATAGAAACAAAAAAAATTGCTCATTGCCACTCCACTGACAGTTTACACAATCGATAGAATGAACGTCTCCCTCAGCTGCTCACAGGCTTTTTTGTTTCCTCTCCTCATTGCAGGGTCTTCCGAGATTGCCTCTATGGGGGCTCTGTGGCTCTCACCCAGCATCTGCGGCGGTGGGGCTTGGACAGGCTCCTCTGTCCCAGTCATCCTGGTGGTAGCTCAGTGTGTAGGTTGTGGTTTTCTCTGATGTAACACACGGAAAAGCAATTGGGAGGTGAAAAACTTGAGCACTCAGTGATGCAGTCATCCAGGAAAGCACAGGCAGCGCTGCGGATGGGGACGGTGGTCCCTGTGCTGCCAGTGGCTGTGGGTGAGAGCAGGGTCACACACAGTCCAGCGAACACCCTGAGGTGGCCTTGTAACCCTCTAGGCTTCAGCTGAGCCTTTCTGCCCTTAGGAATGGTCTGTGGGTTCTGCACGTTTCATGTCACAAAGAGAAGGGGCTGTTTGTAAGGGGGCTGCCCTGGTCCCCTGGTTTGGATGGGAGGAGGAGAATTCAAGTGTACTCAAGGGGCTGCCTTCAGCTTTCTCTGGGACCGGCTTTCCCAAATGATACTGCATCTCAAACAGCCATTACCCAGTGTCTGTTCTGGAGGTCTGACCCCTCAGAGGTGTTATTTACCTGATGAGTTAAGCAAATGCTTTTAAGAATTGAGGGGTTATTAGGTGTGATGTGAATAGGGAAAGCGCCCAGAAAGGAGTGGAAGACTGGAGTTTTAGACGAAAGGTGCTTTCTGTTTCTGAGCCCAGCTGTGTGCTTAAGTTAAGATGATAATATTAAAGTTAAGATTTAAAAAAAAAAGACAGGTGTTCATGCTGTCAAAGTAACTTAGATACTGCACCAGCAAATCCCTGATCTTTGTGCTACCAATGTGAAACCTTGACCCTTATCCTGTGCCTAGTTAGTACTGGCTGTGGAAGGGATCCCTGGAAGAGAGGTGAAGGGAAGATGTTGAAGCACACAAACATCATGAAGGGGGAAATGGGGATGCTGCTGAGAGCCCTGAGGTGGGTGCCAGCCACCTCTGCTCTGTGGTTGTTTCCTGGAGGAAGGTGTTCAGGTTACTCCGCTCTCCCGCAAGCCAGTGGATTTGTGGCTGGGCACTTGTTTTCTTCTGTCTTGACCTTCACTGGTTTGGGGAGCTCCTGGCAAGTCTCTAGGGAGGTGGGTGAAGAAATCCTGCTTTGTCTTTAGGTGGTGAAGAGGGTGAGCTGCTGGTGCTGAGTTTTCTCCTGCTAGGGTACAGAGTTGAGGAATCTGTGGTGTGAGAGCAGCTGGTGTCGGGTGTCCTGTGCCAAGTCTGGGGCCTCTGTGTTTTCCAGGATCTCAGCTTGCAGATTTCCTCCTTGATGCTCATTCCCCTGTGGAGCAATGGGCAGTGGGGTCAGTGGGGCTCCCTGTCTCGCAGCAGCAAGAACAGTCCCGTGTTGGGTTCTTCTCTTTCCCTTTTTCTGTAAGAAAAGCAAAGTGTTGCTTTTTGTGCCTTGTGTCTTTACACACATGCTTTGAACCACGCATTGATCTTCGTCTTGCTGCTTTTGAAACTCACTCTGGGTATCTTTCTTGGTGATTTAATGCTTGTTTATCTCTTTGCTTGGCTTCTCCAGTGGCTCACGGTGCCTGGACAGGTTTAATTTGTGAACTCAAAAAGTAGGGAGGGTGGGTTTTAGTGGATGCTCATGTGTTCTTTTTCTGTTTATGCCACAAACTAATTATATTAAGGGGTCTGTGACAATAGAGGCAAAATGGCATATAAATCTATTTCAAATCTGTGTTAAATACCTTTTTTTTTTTTTTGGTTACGTGCTATTTCTTTTCCTTTTTGTGATTGGACTGAATTCTGGGAAAAAAATCCCGGTAAAATCATGTGTCTTAGTATTGTCTCTGGGATAAAGGAGCCTGTCAGAATAAAATAAAGACTAACTGAATCTTTGCTGACTTTAAGACTGCAAGAATTTTGGTCCTTTTTACTGTGAAAGCCTACATGATTCAGAGACTTGGAAGATTAATTACAGACAAGAGAGGTAAACTGTGACCATGTGCACGCCCTGTCAGTTTTGGGTGAGAGCCTGCTCTTGGCTGGTTTCACATTTAATGGCAGAAAGAGGTTTGGCTTGTTTATAAACTGAAGGTAACACACAAATGGGACCAAGCCCATGCCAGTTCAGAAGTGAATCCCTTGGTCACAGAGCAGGTGCCACAGCAGCAGTGGAGGAAATGCTTCACTATTTCTTGAGCCCACTTGCCCTTGAATGAGCTTCATTTTTGAAGGTTGTGGGGGCATAGCAGCAGGGACATTAAAGGGGCTGAGCTCCTGATTCCCCTTGGTTTAGGACCAGTTTGTTAATTGCACCAATGATAAGTTACAAAGAGGCCAGTAAAGGGCAAGGCTTGTTCCCTGGATCAGCCAGGGGGGACAGGGGCATTTTCTTCGGGGTGGGTGAGAGGCTGAGGTTGGGGTATGACTTGGTGTCCTAGGCTTGAACATACACTGAAATTCCCCTTCTTTCCCCCTGCCTTTCAGGCTAAAGCCCTGAGAGCTGGTGGTTTCAGGTGACAACCTGAAGGGTGCCAAGCCACTGTTGTGTCCTGGGCCCTGCCACAGAGTGCTCAGCAGGATCTCTCAAGGTTTTGCAGAGTGTAATTCAGAGGGAGCTGTAAGCGATGATCCTGTTTCCTTGCAGAAAAAGCCACAAATGCCCACAAACTGGGTCATTCCAGTTATAAAATAGCCCGAATTAACCATTCAGCTGTGTGGCACAGCTCTCTCTATATCCTAATAAGTGGGAGTAGGTTTTCTTCATGGGGCTGATGGCATATCCCTCTCTCTGTGCATTTGCTCCCGTTTTGGTTTTTTTGGCACGAACTAGGGTAGAAACAGAAAAGGCCTGCTTGATCTCTATGATCTGCTGGCCTATTAATGCAGGATTATTTCCTCCAGTGCTCTGTGAGCACGGTGACACAGAGAGCATGGCTTGCCTGCAGCCTTTGACTGCGCGCCTCCCAGCGAGGGCACATTCACATGATCCTGGCTCTTCGTTTTGCTTGCAGCTGCCAGATCATGTCTAGAAAAACAAACAAAAAAAA
The DNA here is from genome assembly GCA_013399195.1 of Dicrurus megarhynchus. Classification (NCBI taxonomy): domain Eukaryota; kingdom Metazoa; phylum Chordata; class Aves; order Passeriformes; family Dicruridae; genus Dicrurus; species Dicrurus megarhynchus. The sequence goes on from VXAD01006256.1 coordinate 310,163, forward strand.
GTATCCAGCCCCAGTCTTGAATGCAGCTGAAATGTTTTCTTGGTGACATTTCTCTTTGTCAACAAATTGCTTATCACTTAAGTGTTGTGATGTGATCCCCATCCCAAAGAGGACAGATCTGCTGCTGAGAATGGGGGGAGGGGGGAGGAATGCCCAGGAGAATGACTTGTTTGAAGATGTGAGCACAGGCTTTATGAACAATGATTCTTTGTCGGATCTTAGCTTTAAGATGCAATTTCGGTGGTATGATAATGCAGAAAATGTTTCAAGTCCTTAGGGAGGAAGCTGCTTTTCAGGTGGTGTCTTGCTCTTCCCTCATTATTGTAATGCTGTTCCTGAAGCTTCGTGTCAGTCGTGCTGTGCTGCAGCATGTGAATGCAGGGGGTGATGGAGATCAGATCCAGGTGGATCTCTCTGTTTTGTTTTGGTATACAGTTGAATTCTTAACATTTGCTTCCCATTCTTCTAGCACCTTATTTTTCACAGAGCTGTGCTTCTTGGGAGCTGGGAGCCCAAGGGCCAAAGTTTGCTTCCAGGTACACTTATGTGATTCTTTTCACACTTAGTTTTTTTCACACTGGAGTCAGAATCAATCCTTAAGTACATTACATGTATCTTCCCTTGGATTGCCAGTGTGGCAACTGGTTAAGTAGTGTTTGGGGATGTAAGATGATGAATCTCAGTTTTTGTACCCTAGAGGTGGAAATGGTTCAGGTCCATTTTTTGTCCTGCCCAGTCAGTGTCACTATGTAAATATCTTTCGGAATAAACACCCCGAGAGGCAGGACAGCTCCTTTTGCCGACACCTAGCAACCTGCTTAGAAAAGAGAGGTGTCAAATACCTTTGAAACCCAGCTCCTCCAAGCCCCTGCTGAGTGCATCACTGCAGCTGAGAGAGCTCAGATCGTAAACTTCAACCTCCCCTCTCAAAAGGCAAAGCATCCTTGAGGAGTAACACTGATGCTATTTATCAATTTGTGTGAGAATGAAGCCTGAATGCTATTAGAGCTGAAACACTAATTAAGCCAATAAATTCCTTTGTCTTTTTAGGTGTGTTTGCAATTAATATGCAAAATCCCATTGATTCCAGCAACTCCATAATTCACGATGCAGTGTTATTACATATTGACGGCGTACCCTGTGAAGCCTCCAAAAGACACTGCTGTGCATAGTAAGAGCCCTGCTGCGATCCCAGTTAAACTGTTACAGGCTGGGTGAGTCACAGCGNTGTCTCTGCTGAGCATACACTGTGTCTCAAGGGCTATTTGCACTTTATATTGCGTTCAGAATTACGGTGCAAAAAATAAGAAAGACGTTCCAGCTGATCCTAAAAAAAAAAGGCTGAAACTGATGCAAATAGAAACAGATCGTAAAGGAAATATGTATTTGGATCAAAGCAAGGCAATTCTTTAAAGCTGCCTTAGCTTTAATTTGCATCTGATGAGGCAATCTAAAGAGCCTTTCCTCAAGGTTTGTTCAAAGCTAGGAGAAGGGAGACAGGACAGGAAGGCTTCTGAGAGATGGAACACTTTCTCTCTTCCAGGGGAACATTGTTTTGGCATCCTAGGACAGAACAAGAGTCCTTGACCACTGAACCCTGCGGTGACTCTCTGCCTAAAACTGCCTTTTGCAGCATCAGAATATGTTCTGCCCAAATATTTTTCAGTATCCTTCCCTACGAAGGGAAGATCAGAAAAATCAGGAGGACATTGTAGGGAATGATTGGCTCTTAGTCTCGGAATATGTAATTGAGTGGGCTGCCTACAGGAGACTTTGTTGCCGTGTTTTCTTACATTTGGACTCATTTGCCTCCCCAGGTCTGTGGCAGCTCTGCTCTCAAAGTGGAAGGGCTCTAGAAAAGGCTTGTGGCTGGTAGAGTAGATGTTCTGTATGGGGTTGGTCTGATCCCCATCAAAGCGGGTGGGCAGGTGCTCAGTGGCTTTGTTGAAGCAGGAGCAGGGTTAGGTTTAATCTTGGGTTGGGGTTTTGTGGTGGTGATCTTTCTTGTTGCTGTTCTCAGTTCTCAGGAAGGTATTTGATTTGGTCTTGGCATGATCAATAAACCTCTGTATTGATACATACAGCCTCTGGAGCAGAGCATGGTAGGGATGTGCTTTTAGTTCAGAACAGCACAAATCAAATACACAGTTGTTGAATTAATTTGTGGTTGGTGTTTTCTGATAACTGCAATTCAGATTTGCTCTTCCTGTTCCCACTGCCATCCTTCCAAAGAGGAAAAAAAAAAGTGAGGCAAACAAGGTAAAACTGAAGCAATTGTAGGTGCACTTGGTGCCCATATATGCAGAGGCTGTATGACAGCTTTAGAGAATGGAAGATGAACAATATACAAGATGCTTTCTCTGATTTCAAAGATAGCATGTTTGATTTCAGGCACAACGGTAAAGCAGAATTCTTGATAGCTTGTCCAAGCTAATTTTCTTCTGAGTTAGTGCACTAACTATCTACCTAACCACAAGCTGTCCTTTTACTTTTTCTTTTCTATTAGTGGACTAATAGGACTGCCAAGCTTTACTTTCTAGATGGGCCTTAAATGGGAAGCAGTTTGTTTCACGGAAGAAAGATGCTTGGGGAATCAATTTATGCCAGCTTGTAGCCACCAGAAACCTCGGTACTTCAGCAGACTTTAAATTGAAAAATGGAGCTTGCTCCTCATACTAGATTTCTCAAACTACTTACTCCAAGCAATAGAAAAGCAAAGTTGTCAGGTAGGCAGGGATTTTTTGAGATACCTGCATGTATTTATCACTTGATTCACTTCTGGAAATCTCAGAGTGAAATATGGGAGCCTGAATTGCTTAAGAAGGTCAAACGAGGTGAATATAACAGTCCCCTCTGGTCTAAAAAATCCATTAATTGTGCTGTCAAATGGAAGTATGGACAATGGCAGAGCTGACTTTTTAAAAATTTGTCTTAGCTCTTACAAACTGGTGGTAGGAGGGAGTGAAGTGAGAGGAGTAAGATGATTTTGGGGTAGGATTGCTTCTGTCTGCAAAATGAGGTCCATTTCTGTCCTCAGACCTTTCTACAAGGCACAAACACAAGGGCAAGTCTTCTAGGGGCAGAGTGGCCTGGTGATTTGCCATGTGTTTCCCTGTAGGCTTCTCTGTGGGTGGCAATTCCTTGGGCAGGCATCAGAGTTGGCATCAGGTAATGGAGAGAAAACCGTGGATTTAACAGATGTGAATCTGTCTTCTTCCTTTCTCTCTTTTATTCCTGATAAATAAGAAAATTATCTGAAATTGTAGCAAATTACATTCAAAACAACTGTGGAAATATTATAAATATTGATGATATGATTTGGATGAATACAGTGAATTTGAAGCCTGCTGGCTATTGTACCAAGAGACCAGTTATGGATGGTACATTGCCAGGAGGAACAGTTTTGTGTGGGACAGGGCCAGAGTGTGTCCTGTGCTCTGCTCTGGTCAGTGCCATTGTTAGTGCTGGGACTCATTAAGTAGAAGACCTCTCTGTTAAATCTGCAGATTGCATAAAGGCAGAGAAAAGGATTAACCTCAAAGTGGCTTTGACAAAACAGAGGGAAGAGATGTAAAAATACCAGGAGAGAATTACAGAGATGCAAGTTACCTCTACATGGAGGCAGTGTGTGGCATGGACATGTGGTGGAAAGTTAGGAATGATGGTCCTTAAGGACAAGAGAGGAAGGGAAATGTGTTACTGAGATAATTTTGGATAGGAAAGAGTGAGGGCTTTGAGATGTAGTAGCAAGGTCAAAGAGAAAGGGAAATTTTTGGATGGTGAGGTGTGGGAGCAGGTTGCCTGGGAAGGCTGTGGGTCTCTGGCACAGAAGGACTCTGAGAGTGCACCAGGCATCCATCAGATGTGGCTGTAACATAGCTGGGTTGGGATGGGGAGCCGAGCCAGGCGACTCCTCAGACCATATGCACTATTGATTTTCCATCACCCTTCCCTTCTCTGTGGATCTGCAGAGATATATTCACCCATCTGCCTGCCTGTAATAGAGCCCTCAAAAAATGAAGTTTGGTGTGTTTCTGTGCCCCCAGCAGCACTCCCTCTGCACACCAGAGTGACTACATCTCTGTTAGGTCTGTTTTGGAAGGGCAGGTGGATGTACATGGGGTGATGGCGTGTGGGCAAGGTGATGCTGGTGGAAGGACTCTTGCAGGGAGTGAGTTCCTAGAGCTAAGCCCTGTTTTCATAGCTCCAGACTGCCAGAGCTCATGATGTCCAGGGTCCCCCCAAGTCCTCCTGAATGACCATGCAAAGGTGTTCTCACCACACTGGGTGCTCTTTTGGCATAACCTCTACAAATCTGAGCATATTATTTTGGCATCTCTCTGAGCATGTTATTTTTGCATCTATGGTAAGAAGATGGAAATATGGACCTGCTGATCAGCAGGCATCTAACACTCAGGTCCCTTTGAAGTCATGAATAAGAGAAGCTTAAATACCTCTGAGCTCCAGGAGTGCTATGTGTATGTACCTGATGCACCAGCACACAGCTCCATTCACCCCAAGCAGGACTGAACACTCAGTGTTTTCACCATAGTGTCCCACACCAAGTCAGAATGCCTCTGAATTTTTTACTGTTTTTTTTATCTCTATAATCTGCAGATTGTCTGTTAAAAAACAACCAGCATAACCCAAAATATTTTCCTATGTAACTCGCCATTGGTAGCTGTGTGTGAGTGATGCAGTGGTTTATCTCAAAGCTCTGTATCCCTGCCACTTAATTTTCCTGTTCCTGTAGCCCCTTTGTCCAGCATCTCTGGTTTTGTGGGGGCTTTCTGAGGTGTCCTCTTCAAGTCCTAATGCACTTCCAGATGTGTCAATTCTACATGTGGAAAATACAGTGTTCATTGAGAGAAAACTTTAAGATGTAAAAGGAAAGGGGATGGCAAAGTCTGGGTATCCTGCTTGTGGATTTTTTTGTTTTTCCCTCCTAGCAGCTCAGATCATCAAATGGAAAAATGATAATATTTTTTCAAAAGAAAAAAGAAACCCCACTGTAAAAACTTTCACGCTTTTCAAGTCTCAGCTTGAGTTTGCTTTGACTTCATTCACAAGGGTCTGACTAGCCTTGTTTCCATCCTGGGCCAGAGCTGCTGTATCTAAGGCTCTGCAGGACAGGGTTTACAGTGGCGGTGCTGACTCACACTTCATTAAGAGTCACAAACAGTGACTCCTGTGATGCATCAGCTGCTTCCAGGCCCTGCATCCCTCACAGGGCAAGTCCCAGCGCCTCGCAGGGCTGAGCCCATCAGAGGAGGATGTAGTGCCATCAGCCACTGCTGCCCTGGCGTTTGGCTGAGCCGGCATCACACGGTGGGGCAGCAGTGGGACGTGTGAGAGTCACTGAGATGAGATCATTGGGAAGTGAAATCAGATTCAATTGCATTAGAAATTCATGTCAGATAAAGCCATCGGAGGTACTGCAGAACTATACATACATCTGCTTAATATATTTATTACATATCCCTCCCAGATTGATTCTGAGCTTAAATTACAAAAAAAAAAAAAGTTTATTTTTCCTCTTCTCTGTTACTCATCTGGTAGTTTTGTAATATTTGGCTCTTCCTTGCTGTTTGATTGGATTTGTGAACTTCCCAGTTGTGCCAATAAAGCAATCAACAGAGAGATGGAGTTAGGTTTGGCACAGGGAAATAGCGTGGCAGATTTTCCTGCTTTTGCACACCTCAGGTCTGGTGTCACTTGTGGTGACCAACAGCAGGCTGGACTGACCTGTGGGCAGCTCATCTGTGCAGTCCAATAGTAACACTGGTTAAAATCTGGCATTAGCAGTGCAGCTTGGAGGATTCTTCAAGGCTGATGGACTTGCAAGGTGCCAGCAGGGTACGAGTGTCAAGGCAGTCTCGAGCCACGCCTGCTTTTTCTGCCTGACGGAAGGTTCCTCCTCCAGCTTCTACTAGAAGCCTGTCTCTAGGGTGTTGTCCAGCCTTGTTCTTGGCTCACAGGGACTGCATTTATTTTGGTGATAGCAGCATGCAGGACTGTAGAGCTCTTTGTAACTCATGGAGGTATCTGGGCTTTATTCAAAAGCTGCTTGAACACAATCCTGAGTAAGGTGTTTAAGGGGACCCTGCTTGAGCAGGGAGGTTGGACTAGATAACCTCCAGTGGTCCCTTCCACCCTTGACTGTTCCGTGATTCTGTGACTTTCCACCTCTATAACTGAAATAGACCATGGCCCATATGTGTCTCTAGGAAGACAAATTACAAAAATTTGGTGGGATTACTCATCTCTGCTCCTCCAGCACTCACTTTGTCCTCTGTGTTCTGGTGTCGTCCACACCACCATCCTGCAGTGATGATTGATCTCTGCTGTGCACAGCAGTTCCTCTCTATCTGAGCTGCCATCCCATCACTTCCTCAGCTGTGACCGTCCTTTGGTCCGGTGGAACACGGCTGCTGCCTCTGAGCTTTCCCAGCTTCCTCATGCTCTCTCCTTTCAGCTCCTGTGGAGAAAAGGAGATCTCTAAGCATGGACCCAGAGAGCAACACAGGTCACTTTGCTTTGTGTTTGGGACCCCTGTGCTGCAGTCCAAGCTTTGGTGCAGGTGGCCAAACCCTGCCTTTGCAAGTACTACAGTGCCTCTGAAAAACACGTCTGGAGTAGAGAAGTGAGAGGGTCTTCAGAGTCAAATAACCACACTGCAAATTTGCATGTTTTGGTGCAGCCTGTGCCACCTGGGAGCAGCCACAGGGGTGGGATCTCTGTGGGACAGTTTTATTTTAGCCTGTGCAGGCAGTGGGAGTCCATGTAGCCAGAGGGTGAGGAAGTGAGGCTGTGCCTCAGAGATGGTGAAACCTTGGCAGAACTCCCACCTTCTTCAAAAGGGGTCTGTGTGGTCTGCCGATTAAAATGATTTTAATGCAAATCAACATTAGCCTGTTCCACATGGCATGGAGCAAGGAGGGAGAAAAAAAGAGAATGGTTTGGCATGGTTCTTTTAGCCTTCTGATTCTCAAATTTTGGTGCAGTGAGGAAACTTCTGCTAATAGCAATCTCCAGGGTAAAGCCTTTTAAAAATATTCCTGGTCGGTTTTTAGCCAACTAAACTAAACCAGAAAAACCCTACACCTATATTCAGCATTTACACTTCATGAAGGGTATTTCTCAGGTGTAATTTCAGCCTTGATCTCACCCCAAAATTAGAGAGATAAAAAACACAATAAGATTGAGGCAAACCAATGTGATCTGGAGAGATCAGAGCTGTGAGGGTCTGTGACCTGCAAAAAATCAGAGTGCAATGCAAATAAAGCTCTGTGTGTAAGGAACACTGACAAACATGTGAGGGGATGGTGAAGAAGAGTGCATCAAGCATTACCTGCTGATGCAGACACCCACCAGGCTTGCTTGTGCAGTGGTTTGTGCACACACTGACTGGGCTCGATGGTTTTGCTGTTTTAGAGGAAACCTTCCCACTGCCTCTCCCAAAGCTTAGTGGACAAAAACTTGGGGAGGGATGATGCATGGTCAGTGTGAGAGGAAAGAGTGTTATATTATCTTCTACTTCTTGTTCTACCTACACCTGAATGTTAATTTTTGCTTTCTCTTCAAGGGAAGCTGCTAAATGCAAATTACCTCTCCACCACCAGAGAAGCTGATAAGGTGATGATAAAAAATATACAGAATAAATGATGCTCAGCACTGCATTATTCTAGGGAGAACAGGGGAAGGCAAAGGGCACTGTAAATATCCTTTATATACATCCCTATGTAATCCCAGTGGTGTAGTGCAGGAGAGGGCGCAGAGCCTTGGGGTTCACCCAGGCACTTATATAAAATAAGATGCAGCAGCAGCAGTGTGTGCTAGAGCTAAGCCATAATTAAACACCCCCAGGTAGTTTAAATGAGACGTGCACATTTAAAAGATAGTTTTTAGTGGATCATGTCATCATCTGAGTAGCAGAGAAAACAAACAGCTGTAGCATGTGCTTTCCAGCACTGTTGTTTGCACAATGAGCATCAAGGGTGCACTGGCTGTGGGTCCAGAAGAGTGTTGTGCTTGTGCAAGGATGTCAGAGGGTTTTGAGCTGATGCTTTCCGCTCTCCTTCCCTGTCCTGGCGTGTGTAACTCACCCCTTGCTCTCCCTCCATCAGTGCAGGGTGACAGAGGGCAGCTGGGGCTGTGGTCCGGAGCACCTTCGCTCACCAGCTGCGTTCTTCTCCTGATGAGGGTTGGCACTTGGCAAAGAGCAGCCAGACAAAGCCTGAAATATGAAGCTGCTGTCACTGTCATGGCAAGGATGCTGGAGCTGAGGGTCGAGGTGCAACTGCCTGGTGGAGGTCAGGGCTTGGCTCTGTGATTGCGAATGACTGAACCAGGGTGGTCTAGAAAGCAGCTGTCCCATCATCTGGGAGTTCTCCCTCATGGGTGGGGCTGTCGAATTGAGAAGGCAAATGTGTTAGCTTGAACCTCCAGTAAGGTGGATTCCTCAAGGCCTGAGCCACTGGAGCCTGTTGGAGCCAGGCTTTGAATTGTAACAGCAATGACAGGATTTGTACATGGTTACCACCCATCAGGTGTGAAGAGGAACCTTCCAGCTGAAGGGGAAGCTGCCCTCCTGCCCAGCCTGTCAAAGCTGTTAAATTGCTCCAGCTTAATCACGGGGAACTCCTTGGGCATTTCCAAGGAGAGTATCGGACGAGAATATGCATAAGGGTCTGGAATTCAATTTCAAGCCAAAAGCGAGGAAAGAAAAGTTCACCTACCACACTGTAAGCTCCTGGTAAGACTCAAAATGGCTAAACATCTTGTGGAAGTGCTGGCAGCCTGCTCCAAACACACTGAAACCTGCCCTTTTGCTCCAGCAAGGAACAGGAGACCAGCCCTGTTGGTGCCCATCCCCTGTGCATTACTGGGGTGCTGCACCAGTGCTGACCTGCTGGGACCTCGCGGAGTCCAGTGCTCCAGCACTCTTTGGGACAATAGGCTTTGGCAGGGTTATGCTCATTATTTCTACATCCTTGAAGAAATGAGCATTTCCTCTGTAGGATCACTGTGTTTTCCTCATCCAGTCTTCTGCAGAGCCTCTGCAATGCAAACCAGCAAAACAAGAGGCACCCCCTGATGTCACCTGGCCTCTTGTTCTGCAGGTTTCTGCTGCAGGGACTCTGCAGAAGGTGGGATGGGGAAAGTGCGGGATCTGTCCAGCAGACAGCTGCCTGATGTGGCAGCAGTACCCTTGGTGCTGGGGGAGCATCGTCCTTGCCTGCGGAGACAGGAGGGAAAAAAGCCTCTGTTCCCGACGGCGGTGCTGGAGATGCCGGCCAGAGTTAGGATGGGCTTGATGGCTCCTGACGGTAGCAGGAGAGGAGCCTGGAGGTGGTTTAACTGTGCCTTTGCCATCGCCATGGTGGTTTCTGTGTGTTCTTGGGGGTGTTGTGAGGTAAGGGACACCGTTAGGCTGCCAGGTGGGGTGGTTTGGTGAGCTCATTGCACTGCAGCCCTGTGACTGCAGGGGATGTGCCTCTCTGCCTTGGAGCTTTGCTTCAATATTTACAGAACACATTGACACATGTTTAAAAAGCTTCAGCAGGAACGAGCAAGACCAAACACTGCTGTGGGAATGTCACTGTGTCCCTTTTTAGAGACAGTGTGGGGAGCTGGCTGTTGGGCACAGAGCTCTTTTGGGAGGACAGTGGTTTGAAGGGAAGCTGAGTCTGTAGCAATGGATGAGCTTTTACATAGGACAGAGGTGGGAGACATGGAAGGGAAAGGGATGCTCAGGTCTGTGGTAGCAGAGTGAAACATGAAGCCAAGACCCAGCTTGAAAGACTTTGTTAGAGTTGTCCCAAGGAACACAAAGACCAGTTTGAGATAGAAAGCAAACCTGCTTCAGGTCTACCAAGGAGCCTTTAGAGATACAGCAGTGCACCCTGTCCTGCCCAAGGGGATTACCCAAGGGAACCCTCAGAGCCACCTTGCAATAACTCCTTGGTCCCAAAACACATGGTCCCAGCATAATCATTGCCATGATTATTCCATGCTGGGAAAGCCTGATTTTCCTAGGCATTAAACAGACAGATGAGTAAAGGGTGGTGTCACCTAAACACTTGCAAAAGCTGCTGTGGATATTTTAATGTTGCTGTGGACTTGTTTTCCAGCTTTCTCTAAAAAACAGTTTGGGGTGCATATAGATACACGGTGTTGAGCTTAGTGTCTCTTCAGAGGGGGAAAGGGACTAGAGCATCACTTTGCTATTCACTTCCAAAGGCAGGATGTACAAACAATATCAATATTTATTAAACAGCTTTGTTTATCCCAGGTTTGTAACAAAGAAAGTGACTTAGATTGTGGTGTTTGTCCTCTTTTCAGCGTCCTATTCCTCACTTGGGTTTGCAGGTTTTTCTCAATGCATATATTATTTCCTTATTTTGAAGACAACTGTACCCCGAATATCTTAAAAAGGGAAAGTAGCCCTTGGTTTGTGGTTGCCTCAGTGGTTATACCATTTCTGCTTTTAAGGGTCCCTGTCTGTAATAGACAGCAGCTCTCCCTACGCAGGCTTACAACAGAAGCTTTGTTGTCTGATTCTGCCCTTCCACTCTTCCTTCCTTCCCCTCAGCTGCTTTAAATAAACAGGGAAGTTTTAAGTTCAATGAGACCAGTAAATTTACAAAATCTACTCCTGTGAATGGCTTATTTTTTACAGTTCAGCTTAAATCTGATTTCAAGTGACATCAAGAAGAAGAAAAATATTCAAAAACCCCCAAAGCCAACTTACAGCATTGTGAAAGTGCCCAGCCAGCAGTTTCCACAGCAGCAGCTTTGCTGGAGGCTGTTTGCTGTGCCCCTTGCTGATGGGCACATGGAAAGTGCAGAGAGGGATTTCTAAATATCTCCTGCACCATAGAGGTGAGAATTTAGGTGTTTGCTCTTTTTTAAAGATGCAAGAAGTCTGTCCCATGCATGGGGACTCTGCCACTGCTTGTTGCATCCTTATGCAAGACAGAAGCACACTGTAAGGCACGGTGCTGCTGCCTCTGAAAGATCAGGACTGTTACCAGCTGCTCCCTTTAAATTAATTTTCCCAAAGTCAGTCACAACATGAGCAGAGATGATCCTGGTGACACTTCCCAAACAATTAGCACCGGGAGCAAGTGGCACCAGAGGACTCACGCCATGTTCTGTGCTGTGTGTCTTTGGTATAAATAGCCTGGCTGGAGGATCTTTTGCCCAAAATTATGATGAAAGGGTGATTTTATGTTAATTCAACATGTCAGCTGTGTTTGAAACCAGGGACACCAGAGCTTTCTGCTCTGCTTTGATCAGGAGTGCTGGACTGATTCAACTAAACATCAGGCAACATGAGGGTTGTTCATAGCTGGCTGGTGGGCATGAGGGCTCGTGGGGTGGGCAGTGTTGGGCAGGTAGCTCCTGTGTACCTCACAAACTGCCTGCTGTGTCCTCTTGCACGAGGAGAGGCCGTGCTCTGTCCGTGTGGATACAGCCAGGATAAGGAGCACTCCCTTGGAACTGCCAGGGCGGTGACATTGTGATGAAGCACCAAAGGACACCACAGGGCTGTCCCATCAGGAAATGTCCAGGATGACCTACCTGCCAGGTAGGTTGGAAGTGCTAAGCAGCAGCCTGGCTCTGCCTGTAACTGCTGACAAACCCAGCAGTGCCTGTGGTTTGCTGAGCTTGATCTCTGGGTGCTTTGCGGGGAGGGTTGGCAGCCGCAGTGACCTGCTGCTGGCCCTAGAGGAGCTGCTCCTGCAAGAGGACACTTGGCCAGCACAGACCTCATTCCTGCACTGCCTTCCACAGGCAGAAGTCTGTGGAAAGGATGTAAAGCCCTTGGGATGGAAAATACTACTTACAGTGCCAGGAGTTCGCTGAGTCCTTGGCAGAAGTATGGTCCTTACTTCACAAGAATTAGCACCCAGCCAAAATGACTCAGACTAAAATTCCTTCAGAAAGTCCCTTAGTGGATCGTTTTCTTCTCATTCCCTTTCTGTGTTTTGACCAGCTGCAGGCCAGTGGAAGGAGAGAGGAGAAAGTGTGTAAACCAGGGGGAACACCACCCTGCCCAAGGCGGCCTGCTGAACAAACTTCAGAGGAGATACTGAGAAAAGTGCCAAAAGTTGCATGGGCAGAGATCCACAGTGATTTGTGTTAATTAACTAATGAACAGTCTGTTGGAGAGACCCAGACTTACACACCACTCAACCTTTACCACATAGAAAGACCAGTTGCAGTGTTGAGCTCAAGAGTCAGGGTCTCCCCTAAGTGGTGGTAGCATGTGGAGTACTTGGGGAAAGATCCCAAAGGCTGGTAAAGACTGAGAGCAAAGGCTGGTGGAAAGGCAGCCCTCACCTGCTTGCAAGGCCCGTGGGGTTTTTGCTTGAGTCACTCTAGTGGGGAGAACATGTATGAATGTGGAAATTGGCTGTAGTGTGTTGGGGCTCAACTCTTCCCATCAATGGGGGCTCCTGGCTCATGCTTTTAAGGCATCTGGTCCCTCCAGCTCATCTTTTCAACTTTAATAAGAGATGTGCATGTGCTTCCCCTTCCCCCCAATGCGTTACATTTTCAGATCAATTTTAAAAGTAACCTCTTTAATATTGAATTATTCCTGATCTCTATTGTCACTTCTAGCTGATTAGTTTAAGGACTGTGCTTGGTTTGTTTAATAACCTCTCGACACTAAACAAACAATCCTGAAAAGGGAACAATTTGCAAAACAGAAGGAAAACAAATAACCTACAAGGGCATCCTCTTCAAAATAGAAAGACTGATTACATTAAAATGGCAAAATAATTCCGGACATTAAAAGAATGTATATAGGTATTGGCTTATCTATATTCAAGGAAGATTTGAAAACACCGCAAAGTTAAAGTTTTCATTAGCAGTACAGTGAAATCTCTCAATTAGAATTCCTGAAGCATATTAAATGGTATTTAGTTTCTAACTCAATGCATCATTTTCTGTTAAATAATTGATCATGGTGCAGAGATTGTGTTTGTGTAGTTTAAGAAAGCGATTAGACCAAAGAACATTTGGTAGGAAAGTTGCATTGGTAGCTGCGACACTACTCCAGCCGTGCTGTGGAGGTGCTCTCACAGCAGGGCTGGCCACCGAGGTGGGCAGGTGTTGGGCCTGAAGTGACTTGGGGCACTAAAAGCTGTACTGGACCACAAGGAACTCATCTTGAACACAGTGAGGAGAGCCTGGTGCCTTCAGGGACCCAAACTGCCCAGGAGTGAGGTGTGGGTGGGAGGAGGGAGAACGCCTCACCCCAAAACCATGTTGATGAATGGAGCAGAGGGTAAAAGGCTGAAACTCCAGAGATGCTGAGAGGAGACCTAGTAAGGAGCAATAGGAGCCCTGGCAAAAGCCACGTGGAATGAGGTTACCCTGGAGGACAAAACCATCGCTGGGCTCTGGCACCTCTGTGACCAGAGCCTGAACCTCAGGGTTGCTATTTTTCTATGTGACATTAATTCACCCGTTACCCACCTGGTGCCTGAAGTAGGGGAATACAGTGATGTTAAACCTCTCTGTTGCCACAGCACAAAAGACTCTGTGTTCAGATGTGTGCACTTAAATAGTGTTTGAAATGCTTTTTTCAGCCTATCCCTCAGCCATGTTTGGATTAGGAAGGGTTTAATCTTCCTTTGTGTCTATGCCATGACTGGCATGGTGCAATTGCAGCCACTTGGAAGGTTCTGGTGGAATTCCCACTTGTCTGAGATTAAACCCAAGGTTTCTGTTTTGCCTTTTATATGGGCAGATCTCCTTGGAAACTTGCTGCCTAGGTGAGCAAAACCATCTTCTGGGCTGCCCAAACACCACCCAGTTCTTCAGGGCTTCACCCCATTTTATGAGGTATTTAGGCTGATTGAATGGCACAACACAAAGCCCATAATGTCTAACCACCAAGACTTTGGATAGCTTCTCCCCCCGCTCAAGTTTTTAATTTTGATTTGCTTATATTCTTTAATGAGATGCAATTACAGTTTCAGTGTAGTAGGTAGGAGGCTTTATATTTGTACTGCTTTGTAGTAAAGACATAATTACTGCGTTTATGAATCAAATCCCTTTATGTATCATAAATACTTATTAAAACAGCCACTGGCAATTTTACCTCAACATGTTTCTTCATGAAGTAGGATTTATTGCCTATATAAAAGTGCCAGTCTTCGCTGGATCTCCCTCCCCTACAATTGCTTGGCTTGCAGAATCTCCGTGCCTGGTTCAGAGCGGTTCAGAAGGTGAGACATTTTGCAGAGCACTTAAAGAGCTGTGTGCGTGCGTATACAGCTCGCGTGCCCTGAAGACACCTTCGTGATTACTGTTTGTACTCCAGTGATATCTCCTGTCTGTCTTTTGCTCAGAGTGCTGTGAGCAGACAGTACTAGATGTCATCTTCATCTCAGACAAGTTTGGGGCTGACTTGGCCGTAGCCTCCGCTGTACCACCCCAGCCACAGCAGAGGTGTTTGCCCAGTTTATTCTGTGCACTGAGCAGGGACAAGTGGATTGCTGCTTCAGAGGAAATGTCTCCGTTAAGTCTTTAAACTCTTCAGTTTTGTGAATAAAGTTGGGTTTCATACAACTGAAGAAAGTTTCCCTTCAAATACAACTTTTTTCAAATTCTAGTGTTATTTCACATTCTCTTCTTTTTAACCTCTGGCTGGTTGAGTGGAGTGTCTGCCCCATCTCTAGGGAGAAAAAAAGGCTGGGGTGGGAGGTGGCAACACACAGAGCAGAAATCTGGGAAAGACTTGAACACGGTGAATTGTTTGACACTTCAGAGGCTGCTGTCAAAAGGAAGATTTGATTAACGGACTTATTCAAACAGTAGGAAAGGCAGCTTTGATTTCTGTAGACAAAAGTTCAGAGTTCCAAACAGTTTAAAAGGAAGGCTGGCAATGCAAAATTCTGCAAGGTGTTGCCAGGAAGTTAGTGCCAGATTAACCTGATTTGTGTCTCCTTGGCTAAGCTAACAAACACCCTCAACACAAAGGCAGTAAATCTCCTCCCTGGAAATGTACTCTTGAGAAAGTACTTTACAAGAAGTCATTGGTAAAACTAGAAAAGTTGTTTCTCAACAGATGAACAAATAAGGTTGATAAGGAATTCATTTACAGGCAGACAGCAGCAAGCGAGGATCTTAATAAACATTTTTCTCAAAGATAAGTCTCGGGACAGATTTTCCTTAAGGACATTTCTTTATTGGCCCAAAAAGCCAAAATTTTATTTATTTCATTAGCCACTGAGACACTTTCAGGAGATCTGATCAGTGGAGAGCAGAATCACAGCTTTTTTTTTTTTCTTCTTCTTNAGAACCAGCAGAAATGGAATAAAATGTTGTGAGAAGTGCAAAGTCCTGCTTATGGACACTGGAGACAGTGCTGGGAGCTTGTGGTACACACTGGGGGCTGGGAGCTAGTGAGGACAGCCACTGTCTTTGCTCCAGTTATCAAAAAGGCAGCAGTAACCTAAGGATGGCATGGACTTTCCCCAGATACTGTAAAACGAGGTATCATTACCAGCACACCAGGTCTGTACAAGTCCTTGCCTGGAATACTGCATATGTGGGTCACACATCCTCAAGACAGATGAATTTACCCTGGAATTCAGAGAAAGACTAATAGAAAGAGAGCAGAGGGGAGAGCTTATCCTGCAGAGGAGGCTGGGAGTGCTCGGTGAGCACAGACAGGAGTGCTTGTCTTCGGGTGCTCTCTCTGACAAAGACATGGGGGTGCAGAAGCAACTTTTTGAGTTAGAGGACAATGCTGGGTAAGAAAAAAGATGGATATATCATCATATAGCTATAACCATGAAGAATGACGGGGGTCAAAATTTCCTACCTACCAGCAAAAGAGCTGGGTCAGCTCCTGAAAGGACGTGAGGAAGGGCACAAAGAGCTCCTGGCTTACCAACAGGGGCGTGTAACTCAGAAGCATCTAATGGCAGGGGACAGTGATCCTGGGCATCCCTTTGGTCATCAAGTCACTCTTAATGAGCCCCTTTGTGCTCAGTCCTTCACGAGCCAACACATGCAATTTAGGCACACTGTGAAGGTCCTAACGTGCCTGCCCTAATTTATCCGATGGCTGTTATTCCTTTTTCATCAATAAGGAATAATGACACAAGGAGGCCCTGCAGTTGGATCATTAATTAGAAGAGTTTTCACCTTTCAATTAACAAAAGCAAAACAAATGCCTCCTGGATCCTTTTGCTGCAGTCCCGGGGGAAGGGAAAGGCAATCACCCCACAAGGTAGGGCAGCAGGGGAGTTTCATTGAGCAACACGAGCTGCCGTCTCCGGAGCTGATTGATTGGCCCAGGAAGCTCGTTTAACCTGATATCTATCCTCAAGACTAATCAGGAGCTATGAATAAAAAAGAAGGCGTCAATCTCCTTAGCAAGAGAAGGCTGGCGGCTGATAAACAGATAATTACACAAAGCAAAGCTGTCACAACAATAAATGTGTTTTAGCAAGAAGTGACCTCACGATGTGGGAAGCACAGAAGAGTTGAAACCTCACCATCATCCAGGAGTGAGGGGAATGAAGGCAGATGTACCACATGGCAAATGGCGCTGGCATTTGTCATAGGAGATGTGCAGAATCTCTGGACTCTGCTTCGGCAAGCCCTGGTGCAGCTGGTAGGTGGTTGTTGCTCAGGCATTTGATCTGCAGTTTGTTTTTTCATAGAATCACTGGTTTGGGTGGGAAGGGACCTTAAAGATCACCTTGTTCCAATTCCCACCCACCAGGTCAAATTGCTCAGGGCCCCATCCAACTTGGCCTTGAACAGTTCCAGGCATGGGGCATCCAAAACTCCTCTGGGCAACCTGTTCTGTGCCTCAGCACCCTCACACCAAAAATTTCTTCTGAGCGTCTGATCTAAAACTTTTCCCTCTTGACCTAACACTATCTGCCTGTGTAAAAAGCTGCTCTCCCTTTTCATACCAGCCCCCTTTAGGTACTGGAAGGTGTTCTAAGGTCTCCCCGGAGCCTTCTCTTCTGCAGGCTGAACACCCCAACTCTCTCAGCCTGTCTTTGCAGGAGAGGTGCTCCAGCCCACTGAGCATCTTCAGGGCCTCTTCTAGTTTCACTCCAACAGATCCATGTCTTTCCTGGGTTCAGGACCCCAGACCTGGATGCAGTGCTCCAGGTGGATGTATCATGGGACCTGGCAAACTCTGGAGTCATTGGATAGACCCGGCTGGGGCAGCTGCAAGGGGCAAAGATGCATCGCACCAGTCCCGGGGAGCTGTCAGGACTCCGTGCTTCGCCCCCTGCTCTTCCTCAGAGATCTGTGGAATCCGCAGGAACCTCAGCGGGTATCCCTTTGGGCATCCTTCGGGGAAATGCAAACCAGGGGAGGCAGAGGCTGCTGGAGCTGGTGGGCGAGAGGGCTGCCTGCGCGTTTGCGGAGCTGCGCTGCCTCGCAGGGGACAGACCCCGGCCCTCCCGGCGCGGGGGAGCCTCCGCCGCGCTCCGGGCTGCGGCCGAGGGGCCTCGAGGGGTGCCAGGGGGTGCTGGGAGCCGTCCCCAGCCGAGCTGTCCGCTCCCCTCCTCTCTCCACAGGGTGGCAATGCTGCCTTCGGCTCCAGAGCCCGGCCCGCCGCGGCTCACAGCCGCCCGCGGAGCCGCCGCACTCCGGCCGGGGTCCCTGCGCAGCCAGCGCCGCCTGGGACAGCCCTGGGGACAGCGACACGGGGCTCTCCGGGCAGGAGGTGCTGCTGGCACCTCCGGCTTGGTGCCTTTTCAGCATCACAGGGGGCTCCTTGCCCGTATCTGCACTTTGGGGTGGCTTTTGGTCCTGTCCCTGGTCGTGCTCCCCTCTCTCAGTGCCCATCTCTCCGGGGTTCCACCAGCGCACACCGGGTGGAAAATCGCCACAGCTGGGATGTCTCTGGGGTGATTCAAGACCTGTGCAAAACTTCCATCACACACTTGGAGAGCAGGAAGATACCGGTGTTTAATTTGGCTTTGTAAGTATGTGTGTGGCTCTAATTCCAGGTCCTCTCCTGCAGAAGCTGCCGAGTGGCAACAGAAGGAGCTGTTGAATAGCAGACATTAAGCAGATAAAAATTAAAATTGTGATGTAAAGGCAAGCACTGGAAAGGCAGGTTCTAAGGAGAGGAGAAGCTTGGGGAAAGAATTGAAATGAATTCCTCTGAAGCAGCTGAGACCATTTGTTTATTACAAACCACATATCTCCACATGCATAAGAGAATGATGTGGCCAAGCACAAGCTCACACCACTGCCATGGCCGAAGGTGAAGCCCTAAGACAGGCAGAAGCCCTTTGTGAGCTGAGCAGAGCACTGTCCCCTGATGAACAGCTGGAGCCCACGGGAGTGAGCAGGGCTGGGACCCCTCAGTGCTCCCATCCTCAGGATTTGGGAGCAGCTGCGCCCTGGGAAGGCGTCCCCCAGAGTGTTCTTTTTTATAACTGAATATTTGCAATATGCCAGCCCAAACAGCACAGGCAGGTGCTGTATTTTAAGGCATGCAGGAGGCTGAGTAAATTGAGCGCATAATTGTTCTCAAGACCGAAGTAAAAATCCAAACCCATCTCCATTTCTGCCACAACAGGAGAGCCCAGATATGTCCTCTAATGATGTCATGTGTCAGAATTTCTTAATGACACTTTCCCCTCTGATTTCTGTTTAATTTACCCCCTCTCCTTCTGAAGATCACTCTCTTTTAATATCCCTCCAAAAAAAGAACGTTTAGTTTGCAGGGAAGAAAAGATTGCGATTGAAGAACTAAGAAAAGCACTGGATTAATTCTCTGCCTGCAGCTAAACGGAGAGTTCATCTCCTAATAGGCCATTTCAAAGCAGTTAGATTTACTCTTTTAGACTAACCATACTGTCTGAACAATATTTTTTGCCTGTGTTAAAATATAATAGGCTAGAGAGACAACTCAAATGTCAAGAGTAGATAGTGCTGTCAAAGTAATTTGTCTTGGGTAATAGATAGAGTGACATGACTTTGAAATATTCTGAGAAAGAAATCATTCTACATTTGAATGGATTGTTTCTTTCCCTTTAAAAAATGCCAAGACTGTATTATTTAAATCGTGTCTATCAGGAAGTCTTTATTTTCTGTGAAAATAACATTGGTATTGCCAGGGACGGGGACATGGTGCAATGAGACTTCGCAGTGCTTGACAGGGGAATTAGGCAATGCCAGCATGATGCTCCCAGAGCATCCTCAGACCACCCCTCATGGAACCTTGGGCACTTGGGGGAGTGTGGGAACAGATTAAAAAATTAAACCCAGTGCTCAGGGAAGCAGCAACAGTGCAGCCGAGCTGAGGGGAGATGCCATTCAGCCAAGGTGTTTCAAGGTCCCCTAAGGGGAGGGACACTGGCAGTTGTGCTTCTCCACCATTAACCATTTAGATCAAAAATGCTACTAAATTGCAGGGGTAATTGTTTGTCGCAGGTGGCCCCACAGCAAAAATATTATTCTTACTGTTTATAGATTTTTAAACTTTTATCAACTTCCTCATAGACAGTCAGTGAATACATTTATACTTAAGGGATATGGACAACCTGTTATACAGTCTTGTCATTTGTCCAAATGTTCTGGAAGAAAGGCATAACTTAGTTCTTTGCTAAGAAAGTCTGTGTGAAGACTTAGAAAAAGTCACAAAAGTCTTAAGAGAATTCACTGTCTTGTGTTAAAAAGATAAAAAGGAAGTCGGTAGGGTCTTATTTAGCAGAATACAAACTAAGTAAGATTTTCAGTGTTTATTTAGTCCCTTCACACCACTGTGCCAGGTAAAATAATGGTTGAGAAAGGAGCCAAGAACGTTTATACTCCCTTTAAAGTCTGTTTCCACTGCAGGTATAAATATAACCAGCTAGCGCAGCTGACAATCACCTTGTTTGGCATCTTCCCTAGTATTTCATCCTGCTCTCCTGGGCTCATGCTGAGCTGTCTCAAAGCTGAGGGGGTTCTGCTGGGGCAAGGGTAGGGTCAGGGTATTATCCATCCACGGGGATGGGGATTGGTCCTGCCCTGGGATCAGAGTCTGGGGCCATTTCAGTCATGCCCTGGATGGGAAACCTCTTTCAAGGCACAAAAAAGCCTACAGGTCATAACAAAATAATCACATGATGTGTAAATGCTTCCTTCACCAGGAAAAGGGGCATCTCATTTGAAAATGGGTCCGTACAAACTCAGTGTTGAATGTTGTGGAAAAGCACTTGTCGCTTCCACTCTGCCTGATGGCAGCACTGTGTTTGGATGGGGACCAGCTTCCCCAGGCAGGGAGGTGTCCACAGGGCTGAGCTCCCATCCATTGGTGCCTCCCCCTTGGCAAAGTGTCTGCAAAGCTATCCAACACTAACAGCACATTTTGTTCCTCACCTCCCACACACACAGGTGTAAATGACCACCAAAAACCACAGGACAACAGCAATAAATGGCCTCATTTGAAGGTTTCCCAGGAACTTCCCATAGGAATGCAGACAGCCAGAGTCGACATCCTTGTTTTATGGAAGAGTACACTGAAGTCTGGGGAGAGGCTTTCCCTGTTGGAATTAGAGGCAGTCTGTGGGAACAGGGTGTAGGTGTAGCTAGGGAGTCTCTTGTTTTAGTGGCAGAACTGACATTTGTGGGCAAAGTGTCCCTTTTCAATTTTACTGTCACTTGCAGTCATTTCTATTCAAGGCATGTTATTAGCAAATCTTTGGGGAACCCCTTGAGATTTTTGGTTGATAACTAAAAGAAACTCCTTTATGTTCATAATGATAAAACAAAGCATCAAGTCATTCGAGTTGATTTTACCCAAGACATTTCCTGAATTATTGCTCTCTCACAGCTGTCATGGGCTTGAAGCTTTCAAAAGCCCATTTTGTTTCTGCTCGTAGCCCTTTCATCGTCAAAGGCTGGTGCTGTACCCCTGGGTTTGCTGGTGCAGCTCAAAGAGGAGCGAGCGATACAGCTCCTCAAAGTTAAACAGAAATTCCTCACGGTTAATGAACTTGTCTAATTTTATGCAGAAAATGCTACCATCTTTCCTTTTAAAACTCACTCCAAATTCCAGGTTGATACCAATGGGGATAGTTTAAAAAGCATTTCAGACTTGGATGCAACTCCTTTTGACTTTCAGCCAGACCTATACACTCTTACACACTTTCAAGGGGGAAGATTTTCAGCTGTCAAAGTCTTTTAGGCAGCATCACAAACCCACCTGGCTTCTCTTCAGCACTGTGGCCAGCCAGGAAAAATCAATGATTCCCTACTTAGCTGTGTAAATCCAATTTACTGTAATTACCCTTGTAAGAAAACTATATGGCTCTACTTTAAGGTTCTCCAAAGTTGCTTTATAATCTTCCTGCAGTATTTTATCAATGTTGTGCTTTTTTTTCCCCCACTTCTTGAGCAGTGAGCGAATATGAAACTAAAAAACCCAACAAATAGCCCATATACAAAAAGACAAATAATGTTCCTAAAATGATTAAATTCCTCTGCAGGTGAGTGGGTAGAAATGCTCTTGCCTAGTCTGAAATCAAGTTGACCTAAATTATACAGTATAGATTATTGCATTTAGAATAATAATGGTGTGCTGGATATAGTGAGTGATTTTAAACCAAGGGCGTACAGCCTTTGCTGAGATCCAGACGGGTTTCTTAATCTGATTTATGATGCAAAATTTAGGTCAGGTGGATTGATTCCTAATAGAGATATAATGAATCAAAATTTCTAGAATGGCTTTATTTTGCACAGAGGTGTCAACAAGCTGTACTTCTCTATTTGTGCACCTGGCGTGTAATGATTCTCTTGCAAAAATCATAATCCATCAAGTCTTCCATTCAAGAATATCAATCAGTGCCAGGAACAAGACTATTTTAGCCAGGGGTTCTCAGTCATTTTGTTTTCCTCTTCATGAACACATAAGGCGCTGTGATATTTAAATTGTGCTTTGACATGTAATCATTAAATGTTTGAAAACGTCTCATTCAGTTTTTGTTGCCTCATCCATTTGTTTACACTGGTGCCTTGTTTTGCCATTGTTCCTGGGGTTCTTAACATACAACACCTATATTGTTGCCTTTAATAGCTGGAGGCAGAGCCATCTCAGTTTTCTGAAAAGAAATTTGGTTTTAGTATTAGAAGGCTAAAATTAAAACTAATGAGATATCAGTTCCTGCTTTAACAGAAATCAAACCAAACCATTCCAAAGATTTCTCTTAACATACCTATCTTTGACATAATAAGCCAATATCAAGACGATCATCATAAAACTTGTGATGTAGACATGAATGTAGATCTGTGGGAGCTTCTTGCTAAGATTTATGTCCTATGTGTTTTCCTGTGTTAAGCTTTTTTTTTTGGCCAGGGCGAAAGCAACGTTACGTGATTGGGCCACTGTAATTTCTAACCTTCTTACAGTGTGCATCTGCTGGGCAGCTTTCTGGCTACATGTGAGGAATTGACACCAGGGTTTGGGCTGGAAATACAGCAAATCCCTTACACTCGACAGCAGTTCTGGGCAGCGCTGAGTGTGACGAGGTATAGTTATATCCTATAAGTAGATGTACAGGCATGGCATTATTTATTACGGTTGGAATTAATTGTTGTAAACAATAACAGATAATTCTTTCTATTTTTGATGAAAGGATGTGAAATGTCTAAGCCAAGACAACAGCCTGGTGCAGCAAGGAGCTATGGAGTCACCCATGGAGAAGCAAAGCCTTCCCTAAAGAGCAGGACTAAGCATCCACATTATTTTTTAATTTGGTCATTGAGTTATGAAAATAAATTTAAAAGATGCTTAAGGTGGACACCTCTAGAAAGCATGTTGAACTAGTGTCTGGAAAAGGCATTAATGTTTACTGTGCTCCTGAGAGTGTGCTGCTGTTAAAAAAAAGCCACTAATGGTATGGCAAAGGTTGTTCACTTCCTAGTTTCAGCCAAAATTCAGCTCAGTGGCGTGATCACTAATGTCCTGCTTCAGCCTCCACAGGCTACCGCCGTCAGCCTCTTCCCTGAAGCATCCTCTGGCATTACACAGATGGTCAGGGACTAAGTGAGGGCTGGAGGTGATCTTCATATCTCTTTTCCTTGTGTGAGAAAATTGCTGTTTTCAGAATGGTTAGAGACCCTGGGGTACAGGAGAGCCCCATCTCCATTTCCCTGTGTGGAAGCATTGATGGAAATGCAGTTTTTCCCACTGTACCCTCCCACTTAAACAGGCTGAAAACAATGGGCTAGGTGCTATTTGCCACACTGGATGCAGACAGCTATGGGTGGCTTCTAAACTGTTTCTATCTTTATTGCAAACCCCTACAACACGCACAAATCCAACAGCCCAGCCTTGCGTACACGCTCAGACCTCTTCCCCTCCAGCACATGGCAGGCTGGGATGCTGTTCGCCTCCAGCCTTCCTGCAGATGATAGTTCTTTCCCCTCCCCACCTCTTCTAATTCTGGTGTGTAACTGAGAAAATTATACCTCATTTCTTCCTCGGTGTAAATTGATGCAGCTGCCTTGGAGTCGGAGGGGCTGTGCCAGATTGTACCAGCCGTGAGCTTGGCTGGGAGCCAGCGCTTGGCACAAACCTGCTGAAAGCTGTGTACAAACAAGGCTTGTCACTATGTATGTTATTGCCCTTTTGTTTAGGATATAAACATGTCCCATATATGCCAGCAAGCCTCTCATTTGCTATTTCAATGGAGAATCCTGTAGAACAGCTGTCATGCTGTCTCCTGTCAAATCAGTTACAGATGCATGTGTCCTTCCCCATAATAAACAGGTATGAAATTGTCTTTATGCACTGCACCAGCCCTTGTCACCAGGAATGCAAACGAGGGAAGCTTGGAAAAAAGAATAGCCCTGAAACCTGGTGCTCTGATGGAGCACCATGAAAGTTACTTAGACCTCTTCAAAGAGACTTACAAGTAGAACATTTTGTGGCGTGAAGTAATGAGCTAATGCTGATGGGTGTAGAAAAAGGGGGTGAACTCCTTGCTGGTCCATAAGGTCACCTTACTACACTAGTTGTAGGTGCATGGTGACAAAGCAGCCCTTGTCCTGGCCCAGGCTGGAGTGGAACACTGGAGAACACTCCTTCCTGTATCCAGCAAGACTGAGCATGCAAGTGTCTGTGCAAGAATGTTCCACTCTGTAGTGGAAGGAAAGGAGATGGGCAGGATTACAGCAGTGTTATGTCTTTTATGACTCCTCGGTTCATTACATACCTTGTTGTTGTGCGGGTTGGCTGCTAATTTTTGACTGTTTTTGCCACTGGGTGACTGTGTGAGAGCAGGCCACCAGACCTCTGTCTCTGAGGAACCTCAAGTATATTGGTATTGAGGAGACCCAAAATGTGTTGAGGTCCTTGATGGGAAATTCTGCCTCACCCTGTCCTCTCCACAGGCCAGCATCAGTTTGGGAAGACCTGAGCAAGCACGGGTCATGTGTCTGAGTGCCCAGCTTTTCCCTCACCCGAGTTTGATAAAAAACCTCAACATTACACATGACAAAAGCCACACAAGCACAGACCTGCTCTTATACTCAGTGCTACCTGTGGGATAGCTGGTCTTCAATATGGATGGGAAATTAGGCTTAGTTTATAATTTCTGAACCCTTTTGCCTCTACACTTAACTGCCACCTTGTACACCAAGTGTTCTATGGCAAACTTCCTGTTTTTGATGAAGTGCTTCTTTCCCAGTGGCTGGCATTGGCCCTTCACATGAATTAAGTGTCAGACTGTGAAAATCTCCCATGCGCAAATAGAGATAACGAGGCAGATTTGCAGACATGAGGATCTGGCCCATACATATAATTCACGTTTTCTCAGGCCATGTCTCTGAGGTGGATAATCATGAAGCTGACAGCACCAAATAAATTGCCTATTAGCTATTAGTATCTTGTTTCATACAACAACAGTCAAATCTGCTTACGTCTGACAGCAGTGTGCGAAGCTTTGGGAAGTTTGGGGTATCCATCAGGGATAATTTTTTGCAAAGTCTCAGTAGTTCAAAAACAAGTAGTTGGGGTCACACACTGACAGTGGGGTGAGGAGCCTCTCAAGACAAGGCTTGAATGCCGACGTAGTCCTTCACACTGAGCATGAAGAGAGCAATGTCTTACAGCTTGGAGACTCTGCAGCTGATGAATTACCCGTCTCCTCCCCACTTCAGCAATGTGCTGTTAAAATCATAAGACTCTTATGAAATTCTGTTTGCACCTGAGCCAAGGGTGTTGAAACTGTGATGTACTACCAGGACCATTGGTCATACAGCAATTAGTGAAGTGCTCCTGGGCACGGCTCACCACACGCAAGTCAAACCTCTGAGACAGGATTTTAAACAGGGATTCTCAAAACTCAGGTCCAAGGAGAAACCAGAGCAAGAATGACCATTCCTGAGAGTACTTCTCAGATTTTTTACAGGAAAATATAGGTTTGAAGAGATTTCATTGAGGACTGAAATGTCACTGGGAATCATAGAATCACAGAATTGTTTAGGTTGGAAGGGACCTTGAGGACCACCCAGTTCCAACATCCCTGCCCTGGGCAGGGACACTTTCCACTAGACCAGGTTGTTCAAAGCCCCATCCAACCTGGCCTTCAACACTTTCAGGGATGGGGCATCCACAGCTTCTCTGGGCAACCTGTTCCAGTGCCTCACCACCATCACAGCAAAGAATTTCTCCCTGATATCTAACAAAAACCTGCCCTCTTTCAGTTTAAAGCCATTCCCCCCTGTCCCATCACTACAAGGCCTTGTAAAAACTCCCTCTCCAGCTTTCTTGTAGCCCATTTAGGTACTGGAAGTTGCTCAAAGCTCTCTCTGAAACCTTCTCTTCTCCAAGCTGAACAACCCCAACTTTCTCAGCCTGTCTCCATAGCAGAGATGTCCAGCCCTTTGAGCATTTTCGTGGCCTCCTCTGGACTCACTCCAGCAGGTCCATATCCTTTCTATGCTGAACAAAAAGGGTTTTGTTCTGGAATCCAATGAATGGATGTTTTAAGGAAATTGTTACAACTCTTTACTGAGGTGTATGGTGGGTTAGATGAGAAGAACTGGCCTCACAAAATCAGTAGGTGTTGATTTATTGGTGTGAATGACCAGAAGGGTGCTGGTTGATGAACAGACCAGAGGCTTAAGCTGTACAGGGAGGAGAAACTACTGTCCCTGGCCACTCTCCTTCCTGCTGGCAGTGGGCAGAGATGTGTCCCACTTTGGACCCAGCAGCTCAGGTGACGGGATGCCTTTCCTCACCAGCTTCATGTTGGTTGACACGCTCGCAAGAGCCCAACCCTGCTGCGTGGTTTTTACTGCCCACTTTAGACAGACCTCTGGCAAAGGCACATGGTTGTTGTTGATAGTATCCTGCTCCACTGCAGTTAGCT
The DNA here is from genome assembly GCA_013399195.1 of Dicrurus megarhynchus. Classification (NCBI taxonomy): domain Eukaryota; kingdom Metazoa; phylum Chordata; class Aves; order Passeriformes; family Dicruridae; genus Dicrurus; species Dicrurus megarhynchus. The sequence continues at coordinate 336,532 of VXAD01006256.1, forward strand.
CTGCCCTCTTAATTTTACTCCTATGAGGTTACTTTACCACTCTTTATTACATCCAACCAAGGCATCGTGCCCATCAAACTCGTTTTTACTGTGCAGGCCAGACTTGATCTAACAGGCATGGGTTGAAGGCGTTAGCCTGATATATTCATTTTGACACTCCACACTAATCCAGGAGACTCCCAGTGCAGGAGTTTGGGTATAATGTTGTCAAAATGGCACAGTTATTGCCAGGGAAGGCTGCAAGCTCTGAAAACCCCAAATTGTACCCAGGAAGTACGTGGTGATACCTGATGACATTTTGTACAGCTGCAGACCAGAATAGCTGTCCTGGTAGAGGAGGATGGGGAAATTGGTCAGGACTTGCAGCTGAAGGGCAAAGGCAGCAGAAATAAAATAAAAGGTTTTCAGACCAGAGAGCTTCCACCCTCATTCAGGGTGCTTTGCATGTTGGTGGTGGAAGAAACAGGGTGTCTCCACATTTTTCTGTATGCTTGGGTGAGGACAGACATCTGTTAGGAACAACCAGTGCTTCCTGATGCCAGGAAAAACTCTTATTATTGCGTCTCCTGCAAGGACACGGCTGGGACAAGGGCTGTCTGGCAGGTCCATGCTGCACCTTCTCATCCCTTCCTGATCCTCCTGTCTCAGGGGATCCCTGGTGTCTGTGGCAGCTGGGTGCATGTCCTGACACCCGCTGCTGAGCAGAGTGCTGCTGCTGGGGCACCACAGTGTTATAGTTGTTAGCAATATTGAAACAAATCAAACTGAACAGGTTTAATTGCTGCTCCCAGGGAATTGTTTGCTGCTTTGCTTTTGCTTGGAGGTTGCTGAGGGTCAGAGGGCTTTGGAGGGGGAATGGCTTGGTCTCACCAGGCTCATGTGCAAGCTAATGTGGGACTGGCTGCCTTTTTCTAAAGAGTGCAATGGAGCAAAGCCCCTGAGCACAGATGTTGATGCAGCAAATGGGCTTAAAATGATGCTCTGGGTGTGTAAAATCCCAGGAGGTGGTAGCATGTCTCTGAAGATATGATTGCCTCAGTTGTAGTAGTGTGCCTGAGGTTATTGGACTAACTCTAAGATTTAATCTTTGTATAACTTTCCCTGAGATTCTTTCCTTTTCCTGAAATATTGCAGTGGGTGAGATAAGGTCCAAGCAGGTCAGCTGAGTTCTTCTGAGCCTTGTTGAGGGCTGAATGCCCAGTGTTCCTGCAGCCCTGGCTCCTCTCCCTCCTGAGCCCTGCTGGCAGGGCAGATCCACCTGCTCCTCACAACTCTTTGGGGAAGGACACTGCTCCCATGGACCAGTGGTAAAGGGGTGGTGCCATCCCTTCTGGACCATCCTTGCTGTCATTCCCTATTTATGTCAGAGCTCCACACAGCTTTGCCTTTGTATCCCTTCTCTTCTCCCTCTACTTCTCTTCAGGTTTTCTCATCTGTGAACTTCAGTTCAGAGAATGTTGGCTGCTCACGGTCCAGTGTTGCTCTCCCAAATCACGGTCACAGCCTGTCTTTTTGACATATCCCAGTGGATGTCTGGTTGCCACCTCAAGCCCTTTGCATCCAGGCTATGCCTATGTCCTTTGTGCTATTTCTGTACAGCAGCTACAAGCTACCACCTCTCCATCACCCTCCGGTGTTACACCTTTCCTCCAGCTTCCCCTACACCCATCTTTCCTCCTCTCCAGACAAATGCAGCTTGATGAGCCACCATGGAGTTCCCTTTTTCGGTTGCCAGTGGCCATCTCTTCCCCTCTGTAAATCGCCCTGTTCCTTCATGTTCTTTGGTAGTTCCTTCTTCAGATGGTCCCACTCCAAAACAATCACTTGGTGGTGACTCAAGGTCACAGAATCATTGAATCATTAACATTGGAAAAGACCTTAATTCACCAACCACTCACCTCACACTGCCACCATTGAGTGGTGGGTGCTGAAGCTCTTGTTTTCACCCTGGTTGTCTGTAGCTGTCTCTGGTCTTGGGCTGGAAATCTCCTTTTAGTCAGTGCTTGCTAAGAGTTTGGCACAGGAGGATCCTCATTTCTGACCTAAAACTAACACATCAGAGTACAGCTTTGATTATAAATGTGAAAGTACCCCTCCTCTGCCCTAAGAGCAAAGGGTTGGTCTGCATGTTTCCCAACAGGTGAAAGGGGGGCAAAATAGTTCTTATTTGCGCAATTTGGGGTGTGTGAGTGCAGGAGAGGAGCTGCTGAGCACCAGGATGCCCCTCCTGACAACTGCCAGCTTTGCTCTCAGGCTTGGGAAGCTCCACCAGGGCAGGTCCATACCTGCACCTCACCCCCCCAGAGTGAACAGAGGGGATTTGATCCATCACTGGCTGGGCTGAGGAAAGAAGAGGAATTCAGTGAAGGAATCAGAGGGCAAAACAGCTTCCAAAACATGTTTTGGAAATTTGCAGGAGTTTGATGCTCGTTTGGGAGTGTTTTCATTTTGTGCAGACTGCTAGGACAGGATAATTAGCTAATTAGCTAAACATAATGTCTAAGTCTTTTTTTTCATCTTTATGCCAACTTTATTTTTAAACTCCCTCCCCTCTAGCCAAAAGTCCAGCTGTTTCTCAAAATCATGTTGTGATTAATCTTGGTCCTCATTGTAATCAAGAACAAAAATCCCCTTCATTACACTGTGGCCAAGGTTTCTGCTAAGAGGATTTTGGTCAATGTTTTTTCAAATTGCACATTTAAATAAACATGAGTTTTTATTTTAAAAAGCAATTTGGACAAAAAGTTATCCTATTTAAAATATTATTTCTGTAGATGTACCATTTACGAAATCCTTTGTGGAAGGATCATTCTTGATTTAAAAAAGAAAAAAAAATCATTCTGGATTTAAACAAAAGTCTGGAGAGAAACTGGAATTTTACTGCAAATGTTTTATACAAAAGCAAAGACTTGCCCTCACCAAATGCTTCCAAACTTAAACAAAGCAAGCTCAAAATTCAGCACAAAGCCAGGTTTTTGCTCCTGTTTGTTTTGACTCTCTTTCTGGTTGATTTATTACCCTCGGCACCCCGCAGTGCCGTCGGAGCAGTCCTTCATTGCTCTGCTCGTTTCTTTCGGACATGATGAAACTTTCTGGCTCCTTGCTGTCCTCCCAGCAGTGATGAACATGGAGCAGGCACCCAACTCTGCTGCCAAACACCCACCTTCAGTGCTTGTGTTTGCTCTCGTCTTGCTTGTGCCAGCAATTTGGGTTGCAGTGGTGTGTGCCTGGGAGATGGCCAGGAGGGAAAAAAAATAATGAAAGGCAATTAATTAAGTCAATTAATCAATTAAAAATTAGTCCATGCACCAGGCCTTTCCTTCTGCTTACACACCAGTCTATTTAAAAAAAAAAAATCAGAGGGCTTCTAGCTGCAGTGGCCATTGAAGCATGGAGGTGTTTGGGTCCTGGGTGAACCCAGCCTGCTTTTAATCATGTATGTATTTTGTATACACCCCAGCTGGTGATTTCCACCTTCATTTTGCACCCAGGAATTGCAGACTCAGGGTCCAAGGTATTTTGCTACTCCACCATGTCATTCTGAAAGACCAAACCCTGTGGTTTTTGGTTTTTTTTGTCCAGCTTCATGGTGATTGTTTTGTCCCATCTTGTCAGTTCAAAGCTGCTGGTGGAGCTGCCACCAAGGTGACGTGCTGCAAGACCAGAGGTGTGCCCATGCAGGCCAGGTGTGCTTGCTGAGCCTTGGGGATGAGCACTGGGTGGGGGACAGCTGGGGGTGGCATCACTACTGCCAATTATCACAGGTGGAAAATCAGAAATACAAGCTCTGGCATATTTGTGTACACATGCTCCTGACATCTGGACGGGTCCTTCATGAGACCTGCCATAGATGTTCCAGCCTGGAAGTGTCACAGGTCATAAAATCTATGGCCTTTGCCAGTTTCTCCTTTGTGGCAGCCTAGTTTTGCCAGTGGCTCAGTACAGTCGATTCTCCTGTTAATGAGGCTATAATTAGGCAGGGCTAGTTGGGAAATGTTTTTTCCAGTCCATCAAACACACTGAGATCTCGAGCATTGCCCCATTCAGCAGTGGCTTAATTAGGGGACATTACAAATGTGGTTTAATTTGCATTTTTTGGGGCGTTTTTTTAAATTTTATGGTGACAGTCCCACCTCAGACAAAACAAAATGCCCACTGCTGTGATGTCTGCCCGTGCCTGCCACAGGAGGGCATGGGCAAGGCAGAGGCAGACACTGGGGGAGTGGCTGCAGAGGAGGTTCTGCAGCAAAACCCTCATCATAGGTTGAGTCACCACAAGGTGCTGAGACACTGGCAAAGACAGCAGCTAATCCAAAAATCCTGGAAACGTGAGCTCAGCAGACCTCACAGGTTCAGAAATTGCAGATTAAAAAACTCTTTCCTAGAAGAACATTCCCCCTGTATGTGTTTTCTGGAGGCAGGATGGCATCTAACCAGATTTTGGAATGCTTTGTTTTGGTAATATGAAGTCTCATTTCCACCCATCAGCAGATGTGTACAGCCAACACTTGAGTATGTAAATTACAGGGTATAAATTAAATGAGCATTGTGAAGTTCACGGGCATATATTGGCTATTGCATCGTCTAATACTGAGATCTTACAAGCTTTTGAGTGATCCAGATAACTGAGTTCATGCAAAGGCTGTGTTTTTGTAGCCTGTAGTGGTCCAACCAGCACTTTTTCTCATCCAGCCCAGTGTCACTGAAATTACGAGGGTGCATGTGGCTTGAAAAAATTAAAACCCACACATGAAACTGACAAACTTTTAACTGCAATCCCAGCTTCATGCTTCTACTAATTCCAGTGAAGCCAACAGCGTCACTCATCCATCAGGAGAGATACAGAGAAGGGCAAGGGATGACCAAGGGCGTGCAAGAGTTTCCATATGACAAATACTAAACAGATTGGGACTTTTCCTCTTGGAAAATAAATGACTGCGAGGGAGATGAGCTAGAAGTTGTGATATCTTGAAGGTGATGGATGGAGTGACCGGGGGATTACTCACCTTGTTGTTGAACACAAGTATTCGCTAGTGAGCAGCAGGTTCAAAGGAAACACAAAAAAATGCTTCCTAATGCTTCCTCACCTGATGCCCAATTACACCAAGCCCCCTGTCTGCCTCCATGGAAACTCAGGTTTTTGTCTCAAGTGGTCAGTCAAGTATTTTTTCTGTTGTTTTCAGAGTGAATAGAAAGAGCTGCTCTCTAACAGGAGGGGTCTTGGGTCTACAAGAATATGTCACAAAATGGGTACCTAAAAACATTTAAGCCACCAAAATCTTCATCTTTTGACTGTGCCACCCACTAATCTGTTAGTCCAAAAGGAAGGTGGGCAGCTCCAGCACACCAGAAAGCGGCAACACCTGGTACTTTTCACCGTGTCACTTGCCAGTCTGGAGCAATCAGTCAACTGCTTAATAAGAAAAACACTTGAAACCTTTGGAGGTATTTTTCTTCCTTGTTTTGAAAAGGTGACACACACATCTAAGCAGCACTGACTTGCATTGTGCTGCTTTATATGAATGCACATAACCACCTGCGACCTGCCAGCCCCTCGTTTGTCAATGGGGAGCAATCATTCAGCCACTTAGCAATTGCCAGGAGAAATGCTCTGAAGCTTTCCAACTGAAAATTAAAGAACAGCACTTTGGTGAGTGATTGCAATCCCCTGACAAAGCATCCTGGAATCTTAAAAATAGCCGTGAATTTTCGTATGTATCTGTAAATAATTGTCGGCTGATTTCTTCCATTTCTCAGCAAGCTGGGCTAATTCTTTAATTAATGGTCATTAGGGATTTGGAAGACAAATGAGTCATTCATCAGCTCAGTGTCCAAACTAATGAGCAATAAATGCTTATGAAATATATGATTTATTTAGTATTCAGAATCTGTGTCATTATGTGGTACCTGATGAAGATGCTAAGAAGCAAAGCTGACCCATGCCTCACAGCCTGCTCTGTGGGACGGCACAGATGCCAAGTTTGGGGAGCTCCCAGGAAGTCAGCAGCCTTCCTATTACTAACAAGGTTTAGCTTAGACAGCTGGGACTAAGTTTTCTCCTAGTGTGAGATATTTTCCTAGCGGCTGAGTCCAGGAGGATCGTTCCTGCCTATGTCAGATCACATATCTGAGACCTTCAGTACACGTATGGTACAACCATGGGCTGTGTGTCCCTGTCCCAAAACCATTTTTGGACTTTTCTTTTGTCCTGACAAGCAACCCAATGTCTGAGAAGAGAGCCTGGCTGTGCTGCTGCCCCTCTTACCATTCTGTTTTTTCTGTGATGTTTTTAGAAGGCTTTTCACCCACCCAGCCCTTCTTTCCCACAGTTGAGAGGAGGGGTTGTAATAGTGCAGAACAAAGCTAATACGCCAAAATGTCAGAAGTAGTGTGAAAAAAGAATCACAGAAGGTGCGTAAGTTACAGCTGGCCCCGAGAAAAATGTACTCTGCATCCTTTTTGACCCAAGCCAGGAGAGACAAACTGGGTGGCTGCTCCACATACTGCAGGATCAGGAGTTGTAACACTAACAGGTACTTAAGGCAGGTAAAACTGGGATTGCAGATGGCCCTAGTCACCAGTCCAGGCTTATAAAACCTCTCAGTGCCAGGTGGAGGGTGGCTCTCACCCTAGCAGGAGAGAATTTGTGGTCAGGGAGCAGCAATACCTGTAATGGGTGCTTATTTTGGAAAAGGAGCTCCTGACTTACTTGGTGTGTGCTGGTGCTTACTAATGCAAGCTCATGGAGTTGCTCTCAAATGGCTCCTCTGGTCCCAGAAATCTCTTCCAGCCCTAGCACTCAGCCCCTTTCCTCATCACTGATTTCATTCTGTTTGTGCTGGGCTATTTCAGGAGCAGAGTGCCCTCGGGGTAACAAACACCAGCCCCTTCAGGCAGGTCCTTCAAGACATGGAGTCATGTGAGGCATTGGTGGTTTTTTGAAAAACAAGTAGTTCCTCCAGAAATGTGGTTTCCAGCTGAGCAGACAGCAGGTCCAGCACCCTGCAGGGATCCCCACTTGTGGCTCCACACACGGCAGGCTGAGGGTCGGAGCTGAGATCAGCACTCGCTGCGCTCCTCTGGGGAGCCCCATCCAACAGAGAGGACAGGTGTACACAGCAGAGACAGTCATTAGTTTTCTTTCTCCTTGCAGAGCCTCCAGAGGTCTTCACACCAACCTCTGATCCTGTTGCCTGGCTATTTGTGATAGGTCATTCAATCCCTGCTGCAAGCAGAAGGCAGGGAGCACACTCAGTAATGTGTTCCAGGCACAAATCGGCATGTTTTTAATCACAGGTACTTCATATGTGCTGTTTCTGCATTGGGCTGGAGCTATATTATTAAATGTTTCAGATCCCAAGAAATAAAAAAATTGGTACAAGCAGACTTTTTGTGGGCCAGACAGCTTAAGTCCTTTTCTTAAAAAAGGTCATCAACCCCCTTGGTGTCTGGTGGGGTAAGAGTCTGTGCCTCTGCCCCGTGACACTTCCACTGCTATCCTTCAAAGTTCTGAAAGCCTTTTAATTAAGACATTTTTAAAAGATAGATGTCATTGAAGTGTGCTGAAGGAGACAATTAAAATATCTGAAAATTAATTCAAAATAAAAGGAACTCTTCAGATGTATGATTTTTGGCACTGGGTTCCTCCGGGGCACAACTAATTACTGCAGAGACCAGAGGCAAGACCGAGGTGAGTTCATTTTGCTCCTAAACAAGCTCCACCGTGTCCCTGATGAGAACAGGGAGTCCTCAGGCATGTGCTGCACATCACTGGTGCTGCCCAGGGCTGGGAAGGGAGATGGGAAACAACATCACCTTGTCTTTGCAGCACTCCCACACCTGTGAGGGGTTTGGAGTTTGTTGGAGTCCAGAATGCAGAGAATATCTCTCTGCCTGTTTTTAAGCATATAACCCCCCTGTGCACCAGCATTTCTGACCTTCGTCCGTGGAGAAAACTATATACTCTCAGGGAAGAATTAGAATCTACACTGGTGTGAACTAGGTGATGGGATATTATGTAAGAGGGTCACAGGGTGAAAAATTTAGAGTTTTTAGGTTTGTTAAGATAGTAAATAGATAAAAGCAAAAAACTTCAAAATGGAGGATAATAGTTGTCTTTTGAGCCTTCTTCCTTCTTCTTCATTCCTCCATATCCTGCAGTAAAAGTAGCTTGGAAATGACTGGAGAAAGAATTTCGCAGTTCCTGTCTACGTGACAGGGTGAATTATTGAACATTGGTAGAAAAAAGAAAATATCTTTTGTTTTAAGTTTTAATTGGGTGATTTACCTTTAAAAAGACTGTGCAATCTAGATTAAGTGGCCATTTCTGGCATTATTTGCTCTGTGCTATGTCTAAGCTACGCTAGCGGCCACATTTCTCTGATAAGACTTAATAAACAGCTATCTGCAAGCAAAGAAGGCTGAAGGTCCTGTTCTTCTCGGTCTGGCAATGCCTGGCAAAAGGCATTAAAATTTCCCTCATCTGGGGAAATATAATTTAAGGCACGTGAAGTGTCAGAGTTGTTGCCAGCAGAAACAAGGTAGACAGGTGACATCTGTGTCACCTCTCTGAGGCTGCCTGCAGACCCCGAGCAGGGCTTGGGGGATCTGGTGCGGGCAGGAATTTGTGGCTGCTCATTTGGCTTCATTTGCTTGGGCACAGCAGGCACATGGTGGCTTCTCCAAACTCCAGGGTCTCGAGAAGGATCCCTGAAGGGGCCAAAAGTTCTTCTGGCTTGGTCATGTCAAATCTCAGCTTCTGGAGACTCAGATCATTGGGTCATAAGTGGCAAAGTACTGCATGTGTGGGTTTGTCCCTGCAGACATCCTTTAACTGGCCAGATGAGCCGTGCTGGGCTCTCTGAACTGGCCCTTGCCACTTCAGAGATGTCAAGTTAATCTTGTCTGTCATGGTGGAGCAGCTCGGATCTCATCCAGGAGCAAACAGCCTGACGCTTAAATAAGATAACCAATTTGTGCCTTTGCGAAACATCAGCACAGCTCAATTTATGCCATTTAAGAAAGGCATTTATTGTTTCCTCGCATAAGCAGCAGCAGCAGAGCTAATGCATTCTCCCTTGCTGTTTTTTGAAGGAGGTTGTAGCCCTTTTTAATGTGTGACCTTCAAGCTCCACAGAAAAGCTCCTGTGAGTAATCCTATTTGTAGTCAATATAGCTGCATTCTGCAGAGGTTGGGTATAAGTTGCTCACCTCAGAATAACAGGTAATAAACTAAGGGTGGGTTTTTTAACTTTTAATGAATGGATTATTTGGCATTCAAAAATCCTCCCTTAAGCCCAGACTCTGAATTACACTATTGCAAGAAATGTTTTTAATTTAATTGAAGAGTGGTTCTTAAAGACTTGGCTCTGGCCGTGGTGGGTGCCTTTTGTCACAAAGCCAGGCCTTGGTGATGCTGTTTACCTGTGGGATTACGTGGGAGGGGGAAACCCAGCGTGCAGCATGGGCTGCAATGCCTGTGTCCTTTGCAAATGCTTCTCATTAATTTAGTGATGAACGAGAAAGTGGAGGGAGAAGGGGCATTTTTCATGTCTTCCTGCTGCTTCAGTCAACTCTCCCTGTAAGAAAATCTCTTTCTTGGCAGCTTGTAGAAGTACATATAAAGTAAGCATCAGAAAAGTAAGCTTTTTGGCAGGGGCTGCAGCTGCTCGTTCTTGGCAGGTGACCTCCAGGGGCATGTGGGACTGGGGTTCAGCAGGATGTTTGCCCCCCACAGCCCTGGGTGAGCACTCAGACTAGGTGAGGCTGCTGGGATAATTAAAGTGTCCAGGTCTCCTGGTGATTAAAGAGGATTTCTGTATTTGCCTTCCAGAGCATTGATTCCAAACATTGTCCTCTTTCTGCACAAAAGGGTTAGCGGATCTATCACTTTTCATGTATTTTTTTATATGGCTGGTGGGGGCGGGGGCGGGGGAGGATTGTGAGCTGACCTGGCTTGCACACTCTGCAATATGAGAGTGCAAAAACTCTTTATTTCCTCTAGCAAACAGTCATTCCAACTTTATTTTTAGCAACTGGACAGTCAAAGCAGCTGGGGGCAGGCAAATGAATCCTGGCAGGGGAATGGGTCTCCTTGAAGAGTGCAGTCGGGCGCTCCCATGAAAACTGGGACTGATTTGGCTGAGTTATGAGCCTTGGAGAGCTACAATTTATTCATGTGTTGAGTATCACTCTACATCCATCCAGAGGAGAGGCTGGCTGTCCTATGCCCACGATGGGGCTGAGGGAGACTCCTACAGGGACGTGACTCATCACCCACAGAGCTTCCAAAATCTCTGTGTCAGTCAATAGTGGCTGCAGCCTGGTGCACTGATCTGCCTGTAAAGGGATGAAACAAATTCAGCCTTCCCTCCGTTTTGGAGAGACCAGGCTTCAACTGCCAGGACATAACTTTTTCCCATTAAACCACAGATCTAAACAATTTTCATCCTTCTGTTTACCTTTATATATTAGGAATACTCTTCATCTCTCACCTGATCGCTAGGCCAGCTGTCCCTGGTGCACAGTCACAAAATACGAGCAAACCCCAAGCCTTTGGCAGAAAATGGGAGTGCTGAAACAGCCTGAGCCATGAAGCAGCTCCTAAAGGCTGAGGTTGCCTCATTTGTGTTCAGCATTTAAGGCTAATCTGGAGAACATTTTGAAGAATGGTTTTCAGGATGCTTTCTTGGGGGCTCTGGAGCACAGAGAACAAAATGTGCTTCTACAACGTGGCCCAGAGCGAGATCTCTGTCTACTGCATATTTCTTGGGCCAGGACTGATTTCAGAGTGCTTTAATGCTTGTTCTAGTTCGGTGCTTAGGAGGTAGGAGGACAGGACACAGGCCAAGAACAGGTTAGGTTATTGATCTGTCATGGACATGGTGTATTATTTTGATCTATTCTTAAAAGTAACCCAACAACACAATGAATTTAACAAAAACAAACTGGCAAAATGGTGCCCATCAGCAGTGGCTAAACCAGCAGTCTCACTGGTGGGCTCAGGGCATGCTGTACTGGTTTTGCATGGGGAAAAATGTGAATTGAATATTTTTGTTGTTTTTGGAATGTTTGGTTTGATTAAAATCACACTGCAGTTGGGATTGTTTCACCTATCCTATAACAGTCAGGTCAATCTTGAAGGGAACAGCATCACTCCAGGGTGCAAAGTCATCCCATTTTGAAAAGGGAGGTGAGAACAGAAAATTAACAGATTGATCCTTCAGTGCATTGAAATCTTTTAATAGCTTAAATTTAAGCAAACACTTGCTTTAATATTTCTATAGTTGAAGGTATAAACCCCTATGTACAATTTTTTTGAATTGTCAGGACAAAAAAAATCCTCATTTCCCAAAAGTTAATTTTTCCTGAAGCTGCCATTACTGTCAGCATTTTCCACCCTGCCAACAAGCAAACAAGTATTCTCCCCTCTAGGTGAGGACAAGAAGATGCCTCCAAGGTTTTTATTATAACTTTGGATCAAAGTAGTTTTCAAAGTTGCAGAGAGTCTTTGTTTATGGAAAATTCAAGTCAAGAGAAAACTCAAATTTTTGGAGGATGAGAGAAATTATGGCAATTTGGAAAAAGATCTTTCATGTTTCAAAAGTGGTCTTTTTAATAAACACCAGTTAAAGAGCCACTAAAAAAACCCCCAATACAAAGCAAGGGCTCTATTTCAAGGCCTGCCAAGGCATATAGAGCTTCAAGGTTTTGTCTTTGCTTCCTGAAGGCTTTTCCCACCTTCTCTGCTTTTTGCAGAAGCCACTTCCAAGGGCTTTGGCCAGCCCAAAAGACAGTCTCTGGAGGAAGATCAGGCTTAGGTGCTTGTACTCCCACCATGGCTCCAGAATCACCTCCCTCCTTTAAATGGGGTCTCCTGGGACATGGGAGGTCCCACTTGTGGGTGAATTTTGGGCCTCATGCTGCTTTTTTTGGGGAAAGATTCATGGGAAAGCCATTTTCTCCACTTACAGCATCTGCAAACTGCTGGAATCCAGGCTTCCTCCTGCCTCAGATGGGTGAATAGCTGGCTTTAATTTTGTTTGTATCTGACATTGCCAAATTAAATGCGCCATGGATGGGTGAGAAGTGATAAACCCAGCACTTTCAGAGGATGAATTGAGACCATATTCCTGTACCAAGAGGACCACCCAGGCAATACGGATATTTTAATCATGTCACAGGCATCCAGGGACAATCACAAAGCACGGGGCAGGTCTTCTCTCTTGTTTGGGGTGAAATAGCCCAGCTTCTGTCTGTGGGGTCAGCAGGGCATTTAGGGTGCTGAGATCATGAGAATCCCCCACAGTGCATTGCAATTGCTGCAATGGCACCAGGAGGATGCCACTGCTAAAGAAATATGACGCCTTTCAAAGAAACAGAGGATTTGTGTCTTTATGTTGGGTTTTTCTACCATGCCTGCAGTGAAATTGGGCATATGGCTCCCAAGGCAAGGAGAGCATGTCAGAAAGTCCCAGCCTTGCGGGCAGCAGGATTTGGCCATGAGAGTTTGGAAGCAGTGACAAGGCTCATTAATGTCAGTGGTACTGGACCAGGGTGTCCTGGGGCACTCTCCCACTGAGGGCAGGAATACCTCCTGGAGCAGCAGTGCTTGCAGTCCTCAGTGGAGGTACAGGTCTTCTCTGTGTTAGGATGTCAGGCCAGAAGGAAGCTCATGTTCATGTCAAAGTTCAGCCAAAATATTCTTGGTACCGAGAAAACTTAAGTAAAAATAAAATTAAGCATCACCTACTTAAAACTTGCACAAGGTAAAAACCTGGTCAATATTAATCAATGGGTAGGTGTTAATTAATGTCTTGTTTCTCAAGCCAAACACCATCAAGCCGGTAAACCACTTTTAACCTCACTTCCAGGTAAATTATGTTTAGTTGCCCTTTTACCTGCTGTGCTTTGTATATAAATGAGCAGCAGCTCCCAGCAGACTCCACTGAAAGGTTAGAGCCGCGCACAGCATCCGGGATGAGCGTTTGGGATCCTCTCCGTGCAGACAAGCGCGGCAGCAAAGAACACTTGGGTTTGATTAATTGGGACAAATCCTACTTTGATGGGAGTCCAGAAGGTACAGTGGCAAAAGCAGTTGTTAATCACTGTGTCTGCAGCTCGGTGTTGTGTGGTCCGGCGTGGGAAATATTGTTGTGACATCAATATGCATCTCTGGGATGGATGATGCGTAATCCGTGTGATGCTTAAAGATACACAGGAGAAAGTGGGAGAGGAACAAGGGGCCAGACCCTCATTTACAATCTTTTCAGGCTGAGTATTGTCAAAATATCTGGGAAGGATTTTGGCAGCTTTGTCACTTCCCCTCCCCTGGTGCTCAGCTGTTATTTAATTATTAATGTGTGTGGCTCAGGGTTGTCTCGGCAGGTGGAAGAAAAGTCTCTGTTGAAAGTGATGGGAGTAGACTTGAAAAATCTCAGCCTCGTGGTTGTCGTGTAGGACCTTTTGGAATAGTATGAGAGGATAAAATGTCATGAAAAGCCAGATCCAAAGTCCGTCAAAGTCGGTGAAGTATTTCCATCACTTTGGTTAGATCCAGGCTGATCCCCAGGAGTGGGGATGATGAAAGAGGGGAGTGGAGAGATGTGGGAGCAACCCCAGCCAACTTCTGCTCCTGTGGATCATGTTCATTGCCCTACACTGCCCTACTAATTGCAGATTTGCCTGGTTAATGAGCCTTCATGCTTTTTGCCCCACTCTGGGGGACTCGCTGGCCCCTATGTCTGCTTCAGCAATGTTACAGAACCCTTTCCAAGCCACAGCCTCCAGCCAAAGGCTGCCCCATGCCAGAGACTTCTGCTGCTGCAGTACTGCCTCTCAGGCTGTGATTTTTAATGACATTTTGATGCTAGCAGGAGCAGCAGTGTATGGATTTACACCAGCCAAAGAGTGTGTCTTCCTTCACCGAGGGAATGGGAAAGACTTTTTTCAGCAGAAGATACATCTGCCTTCAGAAGTGCCAGCAAATTCTTATTAGCGCAGACAAGATGTGGGGAGAGGTTCCCTCCCTGGATGACATTTTTGGCAGTTGTCTGAATATTTTCCCCTTCTGCGATGATCATGGTCTTGGAGATGTCTCGACCATCAGCATTTCAAACAGAAATCTCTCTCATTGTGATTGGCGCCCTTTAAAATCTTCTCATCTGTAAAACATTTCCCTCTCTAATTTTGGAAGCAAAACTACTGAGGCAATTAAGTTCCCCCATTTAGTTTTTCTCAGAGGTTTCTGTGCTCTTTCTGTTTTATCTTAGTCTCAGCAGAAGGTGCAGTATTCCAACAAACAAGGCAGAAGGAGCTCGTTAGGTGTGTTTGTGCACTGGGCAATGTATTTGTTAGAAAAAGCAGTTTTTGCTTCTAAGGATAACAGAGATGCATCTGTGCATTCATTCAGCAGCAGCATAAACCTGCACCTCACGTGCAGTAGTGGTGGCAATTGAGTAGTAAGGGAGGTGCAGCAGACCCCAGGGGAAATTCCCCAAAATGGTACATTTATGCCCTATTATTCCTCTTCTCACTTGCCAGCCTTTTTTTCCCACTGATGTGGCAAGGGAAAAAAAAAATCCCCAACAAACCAACTCAGGAGAACACTGCAAAATTTCCTGCTCTTCCCTCAATTTCCAAACAATATCCTCATTGTGTTTATATCTGTACTCAGTAAGATATATTGCCAGTTTTCCAGTATTCCCTGCCAGTTTGTTACTAATCCCCCTTTTCGTGTTTTCCCAATGACAGATGGTCACCATTGACAAAGTTTCTAGAAATTAGCTGGGATGCTCCGAAGTGCTTACTGGCAGGGTGGGTACAGGGACAGTAGGATTAAATTGGATTTAGTGTGGCACAAACATTGGGCTGGGTGGGCTGAACTCCTTTTTTTGGCTACTTCTGCCTGGGGTAGATAAGGCTGCTTGCCTTACTGTCAGGACCACGTCTAAATTACTGTGGATTGGTGATATGCAGACCTGGTGAAATCTTTAACACTCACTTTCCCTAGAAATAGCAATATTTTTGCTTTTAGTTTTGGTAAGAAAACAGAAAAAAAATTGCATTTTATCTCAATCTCAAGTTTGGGGTTTTTTTTAAGCTCTCAAGAAGAGCCTCTTACTGCTCCAGCTCTCATATCTGTTGTGCCAAGACTTTTTAGACTTGATGTTGTTGGAAAGGATACCAAGTTTAAAATTTTTTTATATAACTTTTATCAGGAGTTTTGTTCGCCTTTGCCCCAGGGGAAAGGAATTTTAAGTTTCTTTTCAAAAGACTGTTTCGTCACTCAAGGTGTGATGAGCTTAACATCTCAACACACTGAGAGTAGCACAAAAGATACACAAAAGATAACAACCATCAACTCCAAATATCACCCCTGGCATGGTCAGAGACACCTGGTCTGGGAAAAGAGAGATAAGAGAACCAAGAATGAGAACCTAATTAACATCGAAGGCAAAGAGATCGATAACCAATAGGAAACCAAATACTAAGATCTGTGTAAATTGGGACCAATGAATTTCTGTGGGTTTTGACTGGATAAAACATGCGAAAAATCTAGTGAGATGGAATGATTTTCTCTGCACAACCCGGGCTATGTCCGTATGAACTGATTTCTGTTGCACATCCTGGCCAGAATAAAGTAATGCCTTGATTCTCTAACACTAAAAGTGTTGGAGAGTTTTTGTTTTTCCCGTGGTTTCAGTGACAATATTGGCTTTCTTTTTTTCTCAAATTTGATTTAATTGTGGTTACAAATAATTCTGAGGCCCAGACTCTAATTTCTAATCCCTAACTCCCTGAAAATACCCCTTTGTTTTCATAATAATGTGTGATTTTTTTGTTCTGTTGGAGGTTCCCTCTATTTCTGCTCTTTCCTATGGAGTCAGTTTAGTCTTTCTTTTCCTCTGACCATTTTGAAAGCTGGATGTTCCCCTCATTGTTGAACTTCTCTACTTTCCATCCAGGTACACATCAGGTACTGATAATATCACCTGCCAGGTAACACTCTCAGCAGCCCTCAAAAGGCAGATGGAATGGCTCAGACCCAGTATTTATATATCTGACTTATTCCAGTTTACCTGAAATGCTGCTGCCAGGACAAACACTCTCCTGCTGTGTCAAGCACACAAAGGGAGTAAAGTTTGAGCTCCTTTCAGCTATGTGCACTTCATCTGTGTTTTAATGGAGAAGAACTTTGTATTCTTTGATTCAGCCATTTTCCCCTTGACGGTTACTGATAGCCTGCGATAACTTGGGTGGTCCTCTCTCAGACTGCTCATTCCTCCTAATTTTAGAGGGAATTGTAGTGCTCAGGCTTGCTGAAAATTACTCAGTAAGGGATTTTACACATTCATCTCATTCAGGAAAAAATAACTGTGTGTTAACCATCTTGACCTCAACAGAGCTGAGTTTATTTACACCAGCTGAGCACCTGACTGAGCCTATCCAAATCTGACGGTGATCTCTTCCTTTCTCAGCTGTGTTTAAAATATTTTCTGTCTTAACCAACCCTAAAGTCCTTAGAGGCTGGCTCTCTACTCCGTACCTCAATGTGTCAGCTGGCCTAACTTTGCATTAGTTGTTTGTCATGCAAGACAGACAAGTTTGGGTTTCTTTCAATTGAACAAGACTTTTGCTGATTAACGGTATCAGTGTTTTCAAATGCTGACAGCTACCATGACCTCGTTTGAAAAAGATTGAGTATTTGGAAACTAAATGGCAGAAATACGAACAGAGCAGTACATACAGGTCTGAAAACAGAGATTAAGAGTTAAAGCCTTTGAAACAGTACATGAGTTTTCCTCCTTAATGTGAAAATGATGGCTATCATCTGGTTTGTAAATTCATATCAGATGAACATCTTGGAACAGTTAGACCTAAAGAGCAGAAAGTGTACAACTGAATAGAAGGGAAACCCCCCCCTAAAGATAAGGGAAGGGACTCACAAATACTTCATTAGGTAGGCTGTGTACTTGATGTTAGCTGCAGAACAAGCCCTGTTACTTTGGAGAAGGAGTTTCTCCTCTCCAAACGAGGGCATCACAATATAAGAAAGATATTAAACTATTAGAGAGTGTCCAAAGGAGGGCAACAAAGATGGTGAAGGGCCTTGAGGGGAAGCCATATGAGGAGCAGCTGAGGTCACTCAGTCTGTTCAGCCTGGAGAAGAGGAGACTGAGGGGAGACCTCATTGCAGTCTACAAGAGGGCATTGTGAGGGGAAGAGGAGGGGCAGACACTGATCTCTGCTTTGTCGTGACCAGTGACAGGACCTGAGGGAACAGCATGAAACTGTGTCAGAGGGGCTTAGGCTGGATATTAGGAAAAGGCTCTTCTCCCAGAGGGTGCTTGGGTTCTGGAAGCACCAAGCCTGTCAGAGCTCAAGAAGCATTTGGATAATGCTCTCAGGCACATGGTGTGAACCTTGGGGTGGTCCAGTGCCGGGCCAGCAGCCAGACATCGATGAGCCCTGTGGGTCTCTTCCAAGTCAGGATATTCTATGATTCTATGAAATATGTCTCTGTAAAGCAATTTAGATTAAAACTCTACACAACTTGCTTCTATGCTTATACTTCAACAAAATTTTAGCTTTCCATTCTTGTGTCTCTGTTGCCAGAACTCATTTCATCACTTCACATTAAGTGAAGGAATCGGAATCCTTGAGAGCTTGATGGCACAGAGATGAAGGATGGCTTGGGACTACATCTATCATAATTGGGCAAGCAGCAATAATTAGGGTTAAACTGCAGAAGTGTCAAGGTGGGAGAAAGCTGGAACCCGAGGTGTTGATGAAATGCTGTTGTTGGCAGTTTTATAATGCCTCTGTGACATGAGACTGAAAATTACTGTGCTTTCTAATAATCAGTGAAGCTCAATTTAAAATGCCTTGTTTAAATAACCATTTTGGAAAGAATCCCTGCTGTTTTCTGCACTAGAAAACATCAGGATTCCCAGCTTTGGGCATGCTTTTGCTGGTTGCCCAGGCATTAGAGGAAGGACTCACTAGTCCTGCTGAATCTCCCACCTTCCTCCCAGGCTGCTGGGCAGAACACATGACCCACCCACAAGCCCAAGAGTAGACTCACCAGGAGCTAAGCAGTGTTTGAGAGAGCTGGGCAAAATTTAAAATTGATCAGAATAGGGCTGAATTATCAGCAGAAACAAACCCACATATTTCCCCAGTTATCAACAGAGCCATGTTGATTTATACCAGCTGCAGATGTGACCTAGGTCACAACTCTCTGCTTCATCTCCCGTGCTGGGTGATGCTTGGAGGCCTTTTGCTGCAGTCTCATCGCTCAGGACCCCTCACTGAGCTGGGCCCCACATGTTTACTGAGGACTCTACATTTTACCCTCTTATTCTCAGTGTGCTGAGCCTGTCCTGTGGGGTCACAGCATGTCTCCCCAGAGCAGGTCACAACTGACGTGCTGGCTTGTAACGGGAAGTGGCACTGTGCATCCGGGAGCAACAAAAGGAAAATGCTGAAAAAGTGACTTTTTTTTTTCTCATTTCCTGTCTATGGTGTGTAGAGTCAGAGTGTGCCAGAACACTGTCCAGAAAAGAGCTTCTTCTGCCCTCTCCATGCCAGCTTGTGCTGGGGGCCTCAAAAAGGCTTCTAAAGCAAGTAAACTGGAAGTAGGGGAGTTCCCCACTCTTAATCTTGCAGTTTTGGAGTGTAAACACAGGACAAGCAAAGGGAGTTCCTCCTCTCATCTACCCCTTAACCACAGCCAGATCTGTTTATAGTCTTGTGCAGCTCTTTCAGTCTGGTTGAAATAAGTGGATTTTCAGAGACAGGGTATTTCCCTTCCCTCCAGTCTTGCTGTAGGAGTCTGTCCCTGCTTGTTACTGGAGAAATTTTATAGCCCTGCAAGTTGAGTCAACAGTCTTTACCCGTGTGTGGAAAAAGCACCCTTGTTCTTTTAGCCCTGGGATCCTCATCTCTCAACCCTGGGTAATTTGGATTAGCTGTTACTCGTGCAAACAGTGCCACTTTAGTTTAGTCTGATCTCATTTCCACCCAGAAAAGAGTTTGAGGGCCTCAGAAGTGTGCTGAGAGCCTTCTACTCCCAAAGAGCTCCTTCTATCGCTACCATGTAAAGTCAAACATTTTCTTTAAAATCAGGGTGACTGCAAGAGCAGAGTCCCAGTGCTTGTATGAGCCACAGCTATTATGGCAAAAGCCTTCCAGAAATACCCTTTGAGATGTTTTTCAGCAGAAGTAAAACTATCAAGGTCACCTCTGGTTTTATCTTGTCGTGTGCTGCACATTCCTCCTTTCTCTACACTCTGGCAAGGGCATTAGCATCCCTTTATAGGTGTGCTGCTCGCTTGGAACAATAAGTATTTCTTCCAAAACCTGGTTGTGGGCTTGTCCCTGTCAGGTGAAGTTAATCATGCTAAGGAAAACTGATTTTATCCCTTAAGCCTTGTCTGAATGTACATCAGGCAACAGCACTGGGTGGCTCAAGGACCTCAGCTGGCTCCTGGTGTCCCAGCACAGGTTAGGAGTGGAGTCACTGGGAGAGAGCTGGCATATTAATTAATGAGGCAAGAGCGTGGTGTTTTTTTCAGGTTTACGGTGCTTTCTCTGCTTTCAGAAAACTTTCAGCCAAGGTAAGACAGCTTCCTAGAAAACAAACTGTAGTTTCAAAATGGTGTAGAAATCCCTGGGGGAGTTTTTCTGCCCTGCACCATGCAGAAGGTCAGATGGGATTATTACTGTGGTCCCGCTGGCCTCAACATCTGTGAAAGTTTGCTCCAGTTCCTTTGAATAGATAGTCTGCTTCATAGGAGGTGACTTATTTATTTTTCCTGTTGGCATGTTATCAGAAGAGATCAGACTAATTGTGTATTTATCTAGAATTACAGTTATGAATCTGCTCTAATAAGGCAGTAATTCATATCTTGAGTGATTTATGGCCTAAGCCTGAAAGCCCTCTCAATCCCTTGACTCCACTGGGGTTTCCTAAGGCAAGGTCATTGCAGAATTGCATTCCCTTGTGCTGCTGATACTCTGATGGTGCGGAATCAGCACCTTCCCAGAGACACTTATTTGTTAGCATTTATACAAAACATCACAAGCAGACCCAGAATAAATGCAATTTGTGTATTATTTTCTTACTCACCTTATTTAACAGCTCCCAAAGTCCTCTCCTGCCTTCCCCTGATGGGGTACCTAGATGACACGGGAGGAGTTTTAGGAGGCAATTCTTCACTCTGGAACTTCTGTGGTTAAAATTCATTTAGCTCCAACAAAGAAGAGCAACGAGCTTTTATAGTCCCTGTGAAGTAGTTTTAACCTAGGACTCAAAAGACAAAGACAGCTGTTGAATAGCAATATTTATTTAGCATTTTAGCATTTAAATCTTTCTCTGTTTGGATGTGTCTTTCCTTTTGAACTGGAAGCGTAAGTTCCTCTGTTTGCCTGCAAAACACTTTTTTTTTCATCTCACACTGAATCCCAAGAAAATCCTCAAATATTCTTGTAAATCTCAAAGATACTAAGGCACTAGCCCCCCTTCCTCCCCATTTAGACCTTTGAAGGCTGATGTGACTAGAATGATTTTGGAGTTATAGTTCAGAGTCTGAATAAAAAATGAAGGGAAGCATTTTGCAATACCATAGCCTGTACAATAACTAATTACTTATAGATTTTAGGTCACATTTGAAAAAGACAAATACTGAAATAAATGGATAATCATTTGGAGCTACCATTAACAGTTTGTTTAAGAACTTTGAGTTAAATTCAACTCTGTGTCACAGCAGAGCAGCTGCCTGCATCAGTGCATGGTCCAGCTTCATGCCAGTGCCTGTGAGAGCCAAACTGGCTCCTTTGCAGGACCAGAAACTCTTGTAGCTCGGGCTTGTGCACTGCACTGGATGGTTGGTCGGGCCTTTGCTGGACCATGCTGGTGGGAAGAGTTAACCAAGTAAAACCTGACCAGTTCTGACACCAAGTGAGACAGAAAAAAAAGTCTTACGATTTTGAGGCCAGATGCTGCCCTCCACTGTGATGTTTAACAGAAAAAACTGGGAAATGTGCTGGCAGATTTGTGGTGATGTGATCTAAAACATCAGAAGACTTCAGAAGAGAGGGATGGAAATACGATTATTGACCTATATCTGATGTGATGAGTTTAAGCTTTAGAAGTAGCCTGCATGTGTATTAAAGTTGTTACCTGTCTGTAATATGAATGTAATGCAGAAAACTATTTCCTTTATTGCATATTTTAATGCGATGTCTTCAACTCATTAATCGCCTTTTTTACCTTTGCAGCTGGAATCATCAATAATTTTGCTAAGGAGGTGTGTTATGGATGAACTCAGCATAAACTTCAGGCTTTGGAAACCTGGAGAACTGGCTTTTAGTTAGTAAATGTTTTGCTCTTCATCATTTCTCCCTTCCCGTGGGGCATGAGATAGGAAACCTCACTTCAGTTGCTTTCCTGTGAATTTTGGAAAATCCTTCCAGCCACAGCACATATCCTACTGTGTCTGGCTGTTCCCCATTCCTTCAGAGATGTCAGAAGGCTCAGTTTTCTCCCCAAAAGGAGAAAAGTCTCAGTTTGATGCCAGATAGCCTCTATGAAATGTTCATCTTCTTGGAAAGGTAGTGTCAGATACATTGGAAATGGTGCTTTAGGGCTCCAGAAAAGATTTGTGTCCTCAAGGGTCTTTGCTAACTTACCCCATAAATACACATGAGCTAGTGAGATGGGACAGAACTACCCAAAAGACCCCAATTCTCCCCACCCCTTCCAAATCTCTTCAGAACACGAGGAATGATCAGGGATGGGAGCATCTGGAAATAACGTCATTCCTAAGGGAAAGTGTTCCATTTTAATTAATTGTATCCCTTTTATCCACGACAGTGTAATTGCATTTTGCTTAACTAAGTCTTTTTAATTGGTGCTGGGCATGAATGATAAGCAAAGCTGTACTACTCCTTGTTAGCTGTCACAGGCAGCTCTTTCAGGGCAGTGCAGGATGGTTGGGAGACTTCAAAGCTGGGGTGGAATAGTGGGAGCTGGGTATTTGGGAGGGAGGGGGTGTGGCCCGGCAAGCCAACCTCTGAAACTCAGGGCTACTACCCCTTTCCGTAGATGCAAAAAGATTTTTTGTTGCTCACCAACCATCCCGTGGTGACTTGTGGCACTCTTCCTGCCCCAGTGGACCTTCCCTTCGACTGGAGAAGCGAACGTGGGGCATGAGTGCCCCCCAAACCTGCTGCATGGGGGTCACAGGGCTGGGCTTCAGGCTCCAAATGCCACTGCTGGGACTTGTGCCCTGCCCTCACAGTGGTAAGGCTGGGGGTGAGCTGTGCAGCTCCCCCTCCTCTGTCCTTTCAAGGGGACATCTCTGACATGCTGGCAAAATCTGAGGGTTTGCCTTAAAAACTAGCTATTAAAGAGTGGGGAGCAAAACCTGTACAAGTGTCCCAAGTGCCCGGCAGTCTCTCACAAACCATCAGGTACAAGAGGCTGCATCACAAATACCTAAAAACATCCACTCTTTACAAAATCTCTTTATTGGAGAACTCTTTGACCAGTGCTGCAGTTACCGAGGTCTGAAACCACCATAGCCCGCCTCATTCCCTCGAACCAAGCACCCCACACTCTCAGGTTTTGGTCTTGCTGTGTGTGCTGTCAGCTGTTCAAAAGGATAAAACACATTTTAGTCCTCCCTATGACACAGGTGGGACATCACAGGGACCCTCTGGATGCATCACCAGGCCCTTGTGGCCACCACTGCCATCCCACTCCTAGGATCATAGAATCATGGAATGATTTGAGTTGGAAAGGACCTTAAAGGTCATCTAGTTTCAATCCCCAGGGCAGGGGAGCCCTGTCCAACCTGGCCTTGAACACTTTCAGGGATGGGGCCATCCACAGCTGCTCTGGGCAACCTCTGGGTCTCTTCACCCTCACAAGGAAGAATTTCTCCCTGATATATAATCTAAACCTGATCTCTTTTAGTTAAAGGCTACTCCCCCTTGTCCTATCTCTACATGACCTTGTAAAAAATCCCTCTCCAGCTCTCTTGCAGGTATTTGGAAGGTGCTCTAAGAGCTCTCTCTTCTCCAGACTGAACAGCCCTGGCTCTCTCAGCCTGTTTGCATAGGAGAGGTGCTCCAGCCCCGTCTGGCCTCACTGCAGCATGTCTATATCCCTCCTGTGCCGGGGTCTCAGAGCTGGGCGCGGTGCTCCAGGCGGGGCGTCACCAGAGCGGAGCAGAGAGGGATGCGCAGGATCCCCGGTTCTCCATGGGAGAAGGCAGCGGGGAGGAGGCGGCGGGGGCAGCCTCCGGGCCGGGTCCGTGCCGCGGGTCTCCCGCAGCGGCTTTGCGGAGCGGCGGCGGCCCTTGAGCTCCCCTTAGTGCCGGGAAGGAGCATTTGAGACAAGCGGGCTCCGCGGCGGGGATGCGGAGGGGTGCCGGGAGGCGGCTGGCGGGTCCTGGCGCGGTACCCGCGGCTCCTCCCGCAGGTCCCACCGCGCTCGTGGCATCCCGCCAGGATGTGTCCCGCGCTTGTCCTTGCAGGGAAACCTTTATTTGTTGAACGTAAATTGCACCAACCTCATGGGATCCAGGAAAGACCAGTTCAGTGTTTTCTCCCTAATGCATCTACAGGTGTGTGTGTGTGTAATTTTATTTCTTTATCTAGTCAAGCATTAATTAATTAATTAATTAATTAATTTATTTATATTTAGCACCAATAGATAGCTTATTCATGTTTTGCTATATTTTTTATTCGTCATGATTTTGCTTTACTGGAGCACCTAATTTCTAAAGGTATTAAAAGCTTAGCGTTATACACCAGAGAAAGTAAGGGGTATTGATCCTGGAGACAGGTTAGGAAATGCTGACAGAGAAGGCAAAGGACTCAGCTAAGGTCGAAATCAAGCACTGTGCTAAACCAGGACAGTATGGCACCTAGATCCCAGGCACTTATTTTTGCACCTTAATGTGTGATCAGCATAGTTTCTGAAGAATATTTATATTTGCATGCCAGAGAGATCATCTGATGATTTCTGAGCATCTGTGGTTTTGGGTGTATGCACTTCCCTGGGGGTTTTAAGCTCAGGTTCAAAACTGTACTGCCATGAAGATGGACTAGCCAGCTCAGCTGCAGTAAGTGCAGGTTTCTGCACACTGATCCTACTCTCCTACTGCACTAAGCTAACATGGACCATCCCCTCCCCTGTGGACTTAGAGGTCATACACCTGTGAGCTCCTGCAGACAAGCTGATGTCAGGTAGCTGGAAAAGCTGTGAACTGGCTCCCATGCCTGAGCTCC
The DNA here is from genome assembly GCA_013399195.1 of Dicrurus megarhynchus. NCBI lineage: Eukaryota > Metazoa > Chordata > Aves > Passeriformes > Dicruridae > Dicrurus > Dicrurus megarhynchus. The sequence continues at coordinate 360,832 of VXAD01006256.1, forward strand.
AATTGTTTTGTGGCAGCTGGGATGTTTCAGGTTACCTGTGGGTCTTGCAACTGTTATTGATTTGTGAAAAATTCAACTTTCTTTGTCAATATTTTTATGACCTGGTAAAGAGGCACAAAAGCACAGCCTGATGAGAAGCTCCATGGAGAGCAGAGGCAGCAGCAGCTCCCAGGACCGACTTGGTGTCCCATCAAGCGCACTCCACCCCAGCATCCTCGCTGTGGTTGCAGTTGTGTGCACCCCAGTCACGCTTGCTACAGTCCGTAATTGTAATTTCACTCCCCTTGCAATTTACGTCATCCAGCCAAATTTGTCCGGTGCCTTTGGAAAATCAATCAAACAAACAAACAAAAAAGTGTTGGATGAGAGAAAGAGGAATATGCATTTTTTTTCTAAAGAGAGCCCTGTGGATAGTGGGCATATGTGGGTGGCTTGTTGGAAATCAAGCCTTTGGGCACAGTTCAAGCAGCACTTGACGTGCAGCTGCCTCATCCCAAGAGGAACGAGCTGCCCTGTGGAGGAGATCACCTGCTCCTCGTGTAGGTGACCTTGCTGTGGTGTGTGTAACCTGTGCCAGGCCTGGAGAGGTGTAAAGCTGTAGTGGACTCACCTGCTGGGGCTGTGAAGGAAGAGACCGCCCGGTTGAATCCCAGCATTCTGCAGACGACGCCGGCCTCCCGGGTGGTCCAGCCATCGTCACATATCGTTCCCCAGGACCCTTTGTGGAAGATTTCCACACGGCCCCTTCTGTCTCCTCCCACGAGTCGTACAAAATTGCTGATGCCGACTGAGAGTTCAGAGGAGAAGAAAATAAGTCTATGGGTCATACAGGTGTAAGGAAAAAGACATTGACAGACAGGAGTGGTGACCAACCAAACCAGAGGGATGTTCCCATCGCCAGGGTGGGACCAGAGGTTATTGGTAGCTCAAATCCAAACAACTAAGGAGCCCCCCCTGCATTTGGAGACACCAGGCTGCAGCTCAGACCACAGACTCCTCGGCTCTCTTAGCTGTGCTGTGTGAGTAGAGGGGGATTTTGGTCCTGATCTCAGGTAGCTTTGATACCAGAAGGCAAGTGAAAGAAGAAGTAAAAGTCCAGTACCTTCTCCTTTTTCACCTTTGCTCCCTTTCACTCCTTGGAAACCTGTTGCAAATTAGAAAAGCAAAGATTTGACAGTTGCTTGTGGAAAAATCCAGTTATTATCTACTTCTTGTGTGAGTCAGAGATGTGGAGACTCCTCCCCTTGTAGAAAATGAACACCCTGAAGTGACTAAGGGTATATAAGAGAAACATGTCAGGAAAAGTAGGATCTTCCTAATGTGTGACCCAAGAAAAGGGCCACTTTTAAAATCCCATCTCTTCATTCACTTGTGGGAAATGTATCTCATTCCCACTGCTATCTGTAAACTGACAACTCTGACAGACTTTGGGATCTCCAGGAGCAGGCGTGGTATCTCCCAAAGTACTTGCAGGAAGACCTGCATCCTGGGATTTGCTCTCCAGGGAGAGAAGAAAGGTGCTCTCTACAGTCCTCCACATTTCTGTGGAGCATCTTGGTCTTGAGGGTAAGGGTGTTTGAAGAAACCCCATGAGTTCTTTCCCCCAAAGCTACCTCCAGAAAACACTCATAGCTGTCTCCTTCTGGGGACCAGGAGAGGGACCCAGAGGGCAGTCTTTGGCCTGGAGCCAGTCCAGTTACACTTCCTCCCTCTTCCAGATGCAAAGCTCCAGAGGAGGAGTGCATGGAGGAGCCCCTCATAGAATCTAGTTTATTTCTGAGGATTCCTGTACTATCCTGTGTGAGCAATTGAAAGAAAAAAGCATCTGGAGCACTGTTTGCTTCCCATGGACTGTTTAACAATGGTTTGGGTTTTTTTTTTTTACTACCAGGTCTCATGGTTTTTTGGAACACCCTGTGATTGGAAGGGAGGGAGTCAAGGATGGAGAGTAGCTGTAGTGTTGGATCTTTTGAACAATTTTTGTGTCCTACAGTTAGCAAGGTGTAGTTAAATGGCCTCACTGTTAGGTGTTTCCAATAGCTTCACTATTCCACGCGCCTCAGTGCTGTGTTTACATGGGATTTATTTGTGGTGTGCTACAAGATGTCTCTGAACAAAGCAGAGAGGAATGTGGGTTGTTCCAGCTTTCTGTGAAATAGGGGATTTGAGAAAATCTAACGCATCTGTTTACTTGCATGTCTTTTAGCACACCTCCCAGGGTGCACATGTGACACCCTGTGCATTCCTCTGCTGGGAAGGCTGATCTGAGTTCCTGCAAACGAGCTCTGCAAACGCACCCCAGAGCAGCTTGTGCCGGTCTGTGATCTACAGACCCGGATCCAAACGCACCATCAGCTCCACAGATCCTGTGGCAAAGAGCCTTACCAGGGTATCCGATGTCTCCCTTGACTCCTTTCAGTCCTGGTTCTCCTTTCAGACCCTTAGGGCCATAATCACCCTTGCTTCCTTTTTGACCAACTGGGCCTGGGGTGCCTGGGTGGAAAACAAAAAAGTCATTGCCTTTGTCCCTTCCCAAGGAAAGGACATGACAAACATTTCACATTCATGCAGGACAGTGGAATGTGGCACCTAAAGTGCTTTGCATCATCAGAATAAATCATGCTATAAGGGTTTACCTGGTGGGCCCTGGTCTCCCTTGGCTCCCTTTTGCCCTGGAGGTCCTAAGATCATACAAACAAACAAACAAACAAACAAACTTTCTAAGAGTGATGTTTATACATTTATAAAAGCTTATGCAAATTAGTATTTATGATGGATTTCAAGTCATCTAGTTTAGGTGTCCACACTATAAGCATCTATTTCTGAATCAGGTGTCTTATTTCACATCATACTCAGTGCAGACCATGTCAAAAAAGAAAATACAGGCAGTGGAGAAACATCTTCTCCTGAAGTTCATCTTAAACTGCTGCTTTGTTTGTGCAATTTTTACAAAAATTCAGGCACCATCACCCCCTCATGCATATTGCAGATGGTAGAAACAACCATCTGGTGAGTAGTCAGCCCACAGCAGCCTGGCAGAGCCCCAGGAGTGCTGTGGCATCCTGGCATGCACTGGGGCTCCAAGAAGAGGACTCAAGAGATCTCCTCTTGGTGTTGTAGTTCCCTTTCCAGTGTCTGCATGATGCGTGTTGTTGACCCAAAACCTGTTTTATTCTCCTTTACCTGCTATTCCTTGTTCTCCCTGTTCACCTTTGAGTCCAGCAATGCCTTGTATTCCTAAAATTAAAAAGAAATCAGTAAGGGTGAAGCCATCACACAAAGTGGGGCCAGAGTAGGAGGTCAGTGAGTTACAGGTTTGAGCAGTGCTGTACCTGGGCTACCACTGGGGCCCTGGTCCCCCTTCTCCCCTTTCTGACCAGGTCTGCCATCGAGGCCAGGACTTCCAGGAGGTCCACGTTGTCCAGATGCACCTTGAGGTTGAGTGAAAGCAACACACATGAAATGTAACACAACACATGAAGGAGATAAAAACACAGCTTGATCACCAGCCCTTGCACACTGGGTTGAGCCCATGAAGGCAAAACAAACATTGGGTCTCTCTGAATCACAACCCTCCCCTGGCAGGCAGTGCTAATCTTAGCAATGCAGTGAGGGGTGATCTGGAGTGAAAGGCTGCAGGGACACAGGTCCTGGCAGACTGCCAGCCTTGAAATGCACAAGTGCTCTCCTCAAAGAGCAGCCAATTTCTGCCCTTGTGTGTGCACACATCAGGAAGGAGGACATGGCCCTTCTTTCCCTCTCAGTCTCCTGCTCAGTGAGTGGGGCACAGATGAGACAGCCAAGGCTGCTGGAGGAGTTTGGACGACTTTGAAATGTTGGTGTGATTTCTTCATCTAATCATCATCTTCTCTCACCCATGCTGGGATCTAGACCGGCTGCAGTTTTCCTCGTCAGGAAACACCATATAATAGAGATCAGTCTGATGTCTCTACAAGAAATGGCACCTTCCGTACTGCTTACCTTCCTCTCCTTTTGGCCCAGGAGGTCCAGGCTTCCCCGGGCTACCTGTAATGACATCCTGGCATCAGTGCTAACGAGGCTTAGCCCAGCCCCTCAGCTGGGGCAGCCCTGCACGCTTGTCACACTGTGTCCTCCGCACTTACCCTCGTAACCTGACGGTCCTGGGACTCCATGCTGTCCCTGAGGACCCACAGGTCCCTGGGGCCCAGGGTCTCCCTTCTTGCCCATGTCACCTTTCTGTCCTTGGGGACCTATCAAACAGCATAGCACACATGTATAAACTAAAAAAAAACCAGATTTGTCATCTCTGCAGCCTGTGGAGCACCTCTGGCTGGCCACACCAGCAGCAAAGTTTGGCCTCATACCAGCACTTACCACTCGGTGATATTCCCATAAAGCTGTAGGAGGACAGAGCTGGTCTGTCTGATCCACCTCTGGCTCTGTCAGCCTCTCTGGCCCGATGTTTGTCTGGCCTGCTGTTACAGGCTTGCAGTGGTGCCATGACCCCTCTCCAATCTATTCCCCAAACTATCCCTACTACTGGAGTGTTTTCTCCTCTAGTTAAATATGCCTGCTCCCTGCTCCTAGCCACAGTGGACATAGAGGGCAGCATATTCCACTCCTGTGCTTCCAGAGAGTTCTCTCCTCTGCCCTTAACCTTCTCTTCTCTGAACGGGTGATCAGCATGCTCCAAAAGAGCTGAATTGCTTGAAAGTGCCTCATTTGAAAACTTACATCTCCTTCATCTTTCTGCTCCAGAATTATCCCAAAGTCCTTGCCTTTTGGTATTCCTCCTACAATCACTTTTCTCTTCTGGAGCATCTTGTGCTAATGAGAGCATTGGGGCATTCAGGATCTGATGGAAGATCTGAGGAAACTCTTATCAACCTACCCAGCTGTCCTCCCTGCTCTGCACCACATACATCATCTGCTTTCTTTTCCTCTGCTGCTTTCAGCCCGTGTGAGACCGCTGAGCAACAGCTATCCATAATGCATGTCACATGGGAGAAACACGTTGCATAACTCTTCTACTTCAGGTGTGTAAAGCCAGGCTTATGTAAGATACAAAGCTCTCAGAAAGAGGTTCCACTGAAATGAGGACTAACATCCACATCCTTGTGCATATAAATTGTATTGTATTATTTTATACCATGAAAATCCTACTGTAAACATCACTGCTTTAATCTAGGATAGGCTGATAATTGAATATCTGTGGCTTTCATTAGACAAAGGTCACTCTGTAAAGAGACTTCCACGGTGTAGAGTCAACATTTTGCATGGCCCCTTCCCCCTGCCCTCCCTTGGGAGATTTGCTGAAGCATGACATGAAATTAAACCCCTGCAGATCATGTCAAGTGTCCTGTTTATGCAGCTCCCTCACTGACTGGCAAACCACGCTCAGGGCTGCTTGGATTTTTATGAATACTGACCTATGAAGACTTCTTCTGGTGTTTTATGTAGAATGAGTTTAAAGAGAAATACGTGTGAGAACATTAAAAATGTTGAGATAGTGAAGAAGTCTTACCTGCAAGCCCTATCTCTCCTTTTTCTCCTTTCACCCCTGGATCACCACTTGGGCCAGCAGGACCAGGAGCTCCTTTGCTCCCCTTCTCGCCCTGGGGTCCATGTACACCTGCAAGGACAACACCATTTTTCTGATTCTTCATGGGGTGCCATGTCTAGTGAATGCCAGCAGCAGGGCACCCGCCACAGCTGTGAGCATGAGCCAAACTCCACTCTCTGTGCACTTGAGAATGGTGCTGGTGACAGTGGTAAATTGGCCCACTGTGACTGTTGCACGTTGACTTTTAAAATAAGATTTTTTCCAGCTAAGTTTTGCTTTTGCTCACATTAGCTTTACCTAGGCTTATTTCCTTCAACTCCAATGACATTCTTCCTCACTTACACCTTGGCTGAGGACATGATTGCTCATAAAATCATCCATAAAGCCACTTTATGTTCATCCACAGAAGTAATTCAGGTGTCAGAAAAGCCTTACCTTGGTCTCCCTTTGTCCCTGGTGGTCCCTGTAACCCTGGGATGGAAAATACATATATCAGCTGACACACATCATCTATTCACAGTAATGGCTAAGAAGAAGACATGAATTTTTTAATCATCCTCTGCTCACATGATTTCAGTCACCAGTGAGGCCAATCTTCAGCTGGCAGGGACCAGCACAACCACTTGAGTAAAGTCCTTGGAGCTCAGCTGAGAGCTCGGCTGGGCAGGGGCCAGCTTGTCTTCCTGCCAAGCCCAGCTCATGGGGACCGTTGGGGAGATCGTCCATGAAAATGCACTGAGCTATTGGGCTCTGATGTGTAATAACACTGCTTGGCAGAAGGTGCTGTTTCAATGTCGTAAGTGCAGCCAGGAAGATATGAAAACACAATTTTTAATTTATTTTTTTTTTTTTCCTTCAGAAAATCTCATCAGTGTAGCCAAGAAGTAGGGATGGATGAGTTACAGACCTGACCTAACAAGGGCTGTATCTTAGGTCATCATCACAGGCTAACAGAAACTGTTTCCTGGTCCAGTCTCTGCTCAAAGTGGAGCCAGATTAGACCAGGACTTGCTGCATCCTCACAGACTGGAGATATTTACCTCCTAGTGTGGTTCTACCCAAACCCCCAGGTACCCAGGGCAACAGCTCGTGCATGGCTGTGGAGGGCAGAGCTTGCACCCAGCTCATTCCTGAGTCTGTGCCAATGTTTTCCTAGGGACCTCTGTGGGAGCACTTGGGCTAGCCAAGGCTCCTGGAGGAGCAGTGAAAAGGTACAGCAGGTCTCCTCATGGCCAGAGCATTGGGTATCTGCACACTGGGTAGGGTCTGGGTCTAGGGACTGAAATCCTAAATCCTCACTTAAGGTGTCTTAGATGAAAAAAAGAAAAAGAGGAAAAGAAGAGAAGTTGTGGCTCATTTACCAACATACCTGGTGGACCAGGATCTCCTTTGCGTCCAGGAGGCCCTGAAATAAATATTTAATGGATATTTTTCAGTAGTTAGCAGTCAGTGAGGAACACAGCAGCAGGGGATTGACAGGCTTGAGGTGTGGGCTGCAGACACCACCCTTTTGGGGGGCACCTAGAGTCCAAATTTGCAAATCACAGGAGGGGAGAGGGGCCCAGAGTCGCATGTGCAGCTGCAAGGGGATCTGGGGGTTTGCACAGGGCAGTGCTCCAGCTCCTGTAGGTGTTCCCTGGTCTGGAGCTGACTCCAATCCTGGGCATGGGGGCATCACCAACTGACAGGAAGATTAAACCTTGCCCTAGTTATTGGATCATCTAAACTGGGTTTTCACCCCCTCTTTGCCAGTGATGCGGAGGAGCCAGGTCTCCCCACTGCAGAGCCAATGCGGAGAGCCATACCTGCAACCTGAGTGATGTTGATCATCCTCATCATCAGGTTTGCATTGTTACTTTTAATTATGGTGATTTGCTCTTCTAAGCTTCTCCTCCAGTTTTCTTCATGTCTCATGAGAAAGCTCTTCCCAGTAGAGCTTCTCGCCAAAGCCAGATTGTTGTCAACAGAACTCTTCAGAATCTCTTCTGTATAGGAGGCATTTTGCTCTTGAAGTTTCAATATCTCTCTCTGCATCTTAAATACTGAGGAAACAAAAAGCCCATGCAATGAATATTCACTGCCCAGTCTGGCTGGGAAATGGTTGTTTGGCAGAGCAGTTCCTCAGCACCTGGGGAGGACACCAGGGGATAAAGACCACCCCTGTTTGACCCGGGGAGGTGGTTTTCATGTGCCAGTCCTTGCTGCAGCCAAGAGTGCAGCTGGGAGTGCCTTTGCAAATGCAAAGCACACATACAGGGAGGGGGAATTGCTCCCTGCAGCGGCTGCTTTGCCTGGCGGTGTGCGGAGGAGCCTCTGTGCTCCCTCAGAGGTTTCTGATCTGTGTGCTCATTCCCGCTTGCCCGGGCCCCCAGGAGCACCCAGCAAAGCTCTCTTTTGATGCCAAGCCCTTGGCAAGGTTGCAGCATTACCTTTGTACGTCAGCAGCCCCTGCCCGGCCGTCAGCAGCAGCAGGTAGATGCTGAGGGCTGTCCGAACGCAGCATGTGGATGCCTTTTTTTGGCTCCGAGGCTCTAAAAACCAAGAGAAGAAGGGAAGACACTCTCCCACATCTCTTCCCTACAAGCTCTGCTTGCTTCCAGGCATTTCAGGCTTGGCCACAGTGCTTTCCAGCGGTGGGGAGCAGCAAGGTCCCTCTGTGAGAGCGCTTGATCCTGCCAGCAAGGCAGGCTGCCTTCCTCTGCTCCAGGCTTTGCACTGCAATCTGCTTGGCCATCTTTTCCTTAGCTAATTTAACCAGCTCAATTCCATCCAGACTTAATCCAGCCTATAACAGTGTGAATGTGGTGGTTTTCCCCTTTCTGCACCAATAAACTCCCTGTTTCCATTGCTTTTAGTTGTCCCAAGGTGCTATTTGGAGGGTTGCTCAGAGCAATTCCTTCTCTATCCAGACCACTGCATACACATGATTCCAACAGTGATGCACGTATGCATCAAAATAAATGAAAAATCAATAATAAGCTGAACTGCAGAACAATTTGAAACAAGTCATAACATGTAAAACCAATGATTACCAGCAAGTGTAAAATAAATAAATAACTTTGTTGAATTTTGGCCTTCAGGGAGAAAAAAAGTATTTCAGAAGCATTGTTAGCTACGTCAGACATTCAGTAAGTTACCCTCAATTGAGTTTTTCTTTTTTTACAAAGTAATGTAATCAGGAGTTTAAAGTCTTAGTTTTAAAAGAGTACAGTATTTTAATTGATTTTACAATAGAATGGTTTAGTCAGCAATTAAGCTTTTCTATTCAGCTAAAAATTCATAAACTTACATTTTTTTATTGAGTCTGATGATTTTAGTATCTTAACTATTATGCATGAAAGTCTTACTCAAGAAAATTAGACATTTTCTAAGACAGGAAAATAACTAATTTTTTTCTGATGCTCAGCATCAGCTTTTGGCTAGAAAGGGTAGTTTGACATACTTCTATTTTTAAATGGCAGTTAATTTACTAGCAAAATCACTTCAAAAAAGAATGTAATATGCAATATTTCATTTTTATGTGTTGTATTAGACCAGATAAAATCCATATAAACCCATTTAATAAAAAGAAACCTTACCACTTATCTGAAAGGTTGTGGTAGAAGCTGAGGCAAACCCAATCTTATCTGAAACACTGAAAGAGTTCATATCACTCGAATTTCCATCTTCCCCGTATTTGTCCTTAATTTTCATGACAAATTTCTTGTGGCTAACCCAAAGCCTTGTCAGACTGTGGACAATAAAGAGCTGGAGGGACTTCCTCTCTGCCTCCTGATTTGATGCTATCTGATATGCATTTCCTATCTGCTCAGTTTTTATAGAGTACTGAGAACTCTGATGTGGTAATTTGAACAGTTCCTCAAAAACTCCCGCAGCTAAGATGTTCAGCTGCTCTCATGTGCTCACTTGGAGTCCAGGGAGCCTTGGGCAGGAGCCTGAGAGATCTTTAACCTGGAGTTATTCAATAGCTCTGCATTGTTTTGGGGTTAGGCATGAGACGGACGCATGAATTTTGTTCCTAACACAAGTAAACCTCCTCAAGAAGATAGCCAAGAAGATTCCATGTTCAGTGTCAGCTTGGCAATCCCTCTCCTGGGAGGGGAGGCTGAGGACTTTGTCATAGTGGAACACACAGCAATGTGCACCAAGGTGACACCTTAGTGATTGTGCATGACTCAAGTGCAAGGAGGGAAAGAATCAGGAGGAGTTGTAAAGACAAGCAAATGATGGTGGGGTGGGGGATGCTGAAACCCAAATGGGTTTGGGATGATATGGAAAAGAGACACTTGCAGCCTCCTTGACAAGGTCTCTCCAGCTCCTCTTTCCGCCCTGATGAGTTTTTCACACCCATGGACACAATTCCTACCTCTTCACCATTTCTTTACCCTCATCCCTCCAAACTCCCCCCTGCAGACCTTGCCAGGGCATTTGGCATTTTGACATGTCCATTTATGTTGGGTTTGATTTTGCTTTTGCAAAGCAAAGGGACTCACCCAAGCCCACAGGCGGGAGCTGTCGGTAGGAGCTGGGCAGAGCCCTCCGCAGCCACGCTGCCACCACCACGTCCTGCCCTCTCCGAGGGGCAAGGCAGACACTGTCACACGGTTTGGTCCTGGGCTGCAGGTCTGTGCTCATCCCTGGAGCTGCTGTGTCCTCACTGTTTTGCTTGGCCATGGAATGAAGCGTGGTAAATCTCAGGTAGGGGTGAGCTGGAGATCCACACCCTGACAGTGCAGAGTGAAGCCCTCTGTTCTGCACCTGATGTGCAAGTCTCTGAAAGGCCTAAACCACAAATACGTGGGGATTTTTGAATCCAGTTCTGTGTTCTCTTTTCAAATGCGCTAGTGCAGCTGTGGCCTGGTTTGTCCCCAGCAGGGAGGAAGAGGATTCCTCCATTTTTAAACATTCTACTACACTCTGTGTAGGAATTGGAATAATTTGCTTCCTTGTGAAGGGCTCAGATATCCCCTTGAATTGGGGAGGCTTGAGAGGTCACCACCAATCTGCTGAGCCACAGTAACTGCCTGTGCATCCTCTCCCATCATGGCATCACCTCCTCACGGGAGTAAGGGCTCATATCCAGCCCATTTCTGATGGTTCTGGTGGTTCAGCTGACTGCTCTGAACAAGCCTGGAGCCATCTTCTCTTTCTGGGTGATGAGCTGGGAATGACTGCTCTTGTGCTGCCAAGTGGATGTTTATAGGGATGGATGTGATTCAGGTGCATGCAGAGAGCAGATTTACAGCAGAGAGGCTTTTAATAATACTTCTAGTCAAATCCATTTTATTTCAAAGTATTAAAAATAAGCTGGCACACATAGTTCTCAAAAGCCCTCCTAGAGACAAAAGGTGCAATGAGATCCCTGTGCCATCCTTCCCTGAGAAAGAAGCTCAGGGATAAGTTTTCACACGAATCATGGTCATGTTGTGGCCATGCCACTCTCAGCAGCCCAGCTGGCATGGGTGCAAAAGCAGGGGTAGATTCCATTGATTTTGACAACCCTGAACTGCAGTGCTTCAGGTTTTGAAGTCCAGTTTTCCACTTTTGGGGAGAAAGTCACGTTCCCTCTGACTGCTGTTGCCTACCCAGCTGGTCAAACCTTTATTTCTAGTTGATGCAGCCCCATGCATCTCTGCGTCACCACATTCTCATCTCTCAGGTGAACATCTGGGAGGTCGTGGTGCATTTCCATCTCGATGTCAGCCTCTGCAAACAGGCAGCTAATTTCCCAGTGCATGTGGTGCCGAGGGTCTGGGCCACGCCTCAGGTGCCAGAGACCGTGTCCCAACATGCTGGCTCAGCCTTTGCGTGTGCTCCCGTCCTGCTTTCTGCTGTCTTTCATTTCTCGCTGTACCGTCACCGACTGCAGCAATAGCTCGACTCTGATTTTGCAATCAGGAAAGAAAAAAAGAAAAGAAACTGCTGATTCAGTGCAGTCTCCCTAGGTTGATGTTTTGCTGAAACAATGGGGTTATTCATAGAATAACAGTTTCCAGCACATTATGGGACACGTCTGCTGGGCCATCAGCCTTATCTGTCAGGCTGTCTGTGAGAAAGCCCTGGTCCCTCTTCTCCTGCTGCTCATCCTGCCCCCCCTGACATGTTCTGCTGACACTCAAGGAAGAGCTTGTAGTCCTCCAGCTCACCCCTTTCCTTCCTACATTCATACAGAAGATGCTCCTCATGTTCTCACTGTAAATGTGCACCAACATCTGAAGCAAGTTTTATAAACAGACCACAGCTGCCTCAAAGTCACGGGCCTGGAGGATCTGCTGGTGGAGGGAAAAGGAAGTGGCCTGGAAGTGGCCGATGGAGCAAAAAGTCCCTGACTATACCCACTACCTTTCTCATCTCTTTCCATCACTCTTGTCCACTGCAGGCATTTGCCACCACCAAGAGCTCATGGCAAAGCAAAGGGGTGCACCACCAAACTCCAGACTGGTAACAGCTAAAGACGTCACCAGCCTCCCAGCAGTGATTCTGACAGGGATCTTGGGCAGACATCAGTCTTCTCAGGACAGCCATTTATCCTGAAAGAACTGAAGTTGCAGTGTTTTAAAGGTTTCTTTTCCCCAGATGAGAAGATATCCTAGATAAGAGGTGTTTCTCCATTTATCCACAAGATGGTAATTTTTCCAGACTCGTCTATTTGATCGCAGACTGTCTTAGGTATAAAAGTGCAGCATTCAGGAGGCTTTTATTCCCCTCCAAGGAAGAGTGAAAAAAGAGTGTGTGACTCACACAGACCTTATATTGGGTAGCCTAGGGCAGGAACCTCCAGCATTTCTGCTCTTGTCTCTAGACTGAAGTGGGGGTTGCAGCCAGGAAAGGTGACAGTCTACCCCTTATCCTAATACCTGCACTCATGTTTCTGCAGATGGGCTTCAAAACACCCCAAAGTTATCCTGCCCACAGACCACACTGCCCTCCCACAGAAAAAAAGCAAGTATCTGTGGTTTGGCCTGTGACACATCCCATACATGTCCACCACAAAGCCAGCAACACCCGGAGCTGTAAAATTGCCACATCAGTCATAGGCTTGCTAGTAGACTAGCTTGGTTCTTTTTTTTTTCCTATTTTACCTGATTTTTCAGTCTTTTGTCTTTTTGCAATGAACAAGTTTGGTGAATTTTGACAAACCACTTCTTATGGTGGATTTACTCCAGCCATCATCCAAACAGCCACCCAAATATTCTCTCAGTTCTCTTTCGCAAAGGATGGGGGGAAAATGGAAGGTGAGAGGACTCATGAGTTGATATAAAGACAGTTTAATAGGGAAAGCAAAAGATGCACTTGCAAGCAAAGCAGAAAGAGGAACTCATTCTCCACTTCCCCTCAGCAGGCAGATAGGCAACTGTTTCCTGGGAATCAGGGCCTCAGCATGCCTGATGGCTTTTTGGGCTGACAAATACGCCAACCGCAAACATCTTCCCTTCCTCCTTCCTTCCCTGAACTTCTAATCTCTGAGTTTGACGTCATATGGTGCAGAGCATCTCTGGGGTCTGTTTGGGTCACAACCTCAGCTGTGTCCCTTCCCAGTCTCTTGCCCAACCCCAGCCTGCTCCCAGTCTCAATGCCCTGCTCACCAACAGCAAAAACATCCGTGTTTAGCAGCACTGGCTTAGCCTCAAATCCAAGGCCCACTGCCCTACTATGTGGGGCTGCTGTGGAGAATCATCCACAGCCAGACCCAGTCCAGCCCTCCAGTGTGATGGTGTTTATGTTAAAATGCCTTTTTCTCCCTGAGGAAGGACCAAGGACTGTGGTGCCCATGGACATGGGGAGGCACTGCTGAATCCAGGGGATGCCAAGGCAGGTTGTGGGTGATCTGCCCACCAGCAGCTCATGGAGGTATCAGATCTGGGATCTTCCTTGTGAGTGTCCCATGGACTGCCAAGCTCAGCCCTGGTCAGCACGCCCTGAAAAAAGTGTATCCAGCTCTAAGGGCAAGAAATAGTGCATTACATGGAGAGTTTCCATGCACAAGAGAGACTTAGGCCAGCACAAAAGTTCTAGTGCCAGAGCATTAAAACAAACCTTGAGTCTGGACCCATATGGGAGCAGAGGCCTTGTTGTGAAGCCCCCCACATCCCTGCATACCCAGACCTGTGCCCAGGGGTTCTGGCTGCTGCAGTAGCACCTGGGCACTTCTGGGACCATGGAGAAGCACTTGTGCTAAAGCAATAAAATCCCCAGCACTGCCTGGCTGACATTTCTCCTTTCTAGCTTGATGTGTTGCTTGGCTTTGTTGTAGAGATTGAAAACAGATTTTCTTTCCCTTCTAGGAGTTATGTTAATTTGTGTTTCATCAGAACTTGCCTCTTCTCCTTCTTTCCTTTTTTTTCCCCCTCTTTAGGCTGGATCCAGCTGCACCATGAATTCAAGGAACCACCTGCAAAATATTTTAATGACTTCAACCTGCTCTTTGAGGTGAATTAATACCAGGGCAGCCTCTGCAGCACGGTGAAATAGTCAGGCTTGGCTAAACAGGCCACCCTCAAAGCTGAAAAATATGTTCTGCAAGGCAGACGCTCCTGACAGGCAAGTTTGTTTTCAAGGTCTTTGTACAACGTCTTCCTCCTCACCTCGAAGGCAGTTGTCCCTTATTCAGGTAAGAGCTGATCCCAAGGACCGGATGAGACAGCCTAAGAAACAGGAGGGATACTGAGACATCAAAAAAGGACGGGTTAGATCTGTTAATGGTCTGCTGCAAACAGCAACATTACAGCTGAAGGGAGGCACCTCCCAGGTCTTGCTCTGCATTTAGCAGCTCAGTGCTGTAGGGAGAGATCAGATGCTCCCTAATGCTCCTCTTTTCTGGAATGCTTTGGTTCATCACATGCTTCCCACAAGGCCGAAAAGACTTCTCTAAGCACAGCTCACAGTGTAGCCACATTCCCACTTTCCTCCATCTCCTGGGCTTTTAAAATTCAAGGGTCGTTTTTAATTTGCTAAGCAGCTATTAACCATATCAAATGATGCTGTGGGTGCTGTTGTGGCCCTTTCTGCCCCACAACCAACCCAACCAGGAAAGAAGGTCCTTAACCTGCCCTCATATTTTTTCAGGAAAGTCCCTGGGACTATGCGAGGCTCAGGGTCATTGTATTTTTAGATATGAAGCTAGGCAGGTAGTCAGCACATTGTTCAGAAGGACATTCTTAAAGAGGTTTATTATTGAGTATTGTCCTTGCACTGGGGCACATCCCAATTAATTGCCTGCACATCAATGTGTTACTGTGGATTTATCTCAGGGTAAACATATTAAGGAGCTAATACTTGGGCTTGCACTAAAGGACACCACAGGATGGTTTGTCTCTGATAAGGTTTCTGGCACAAATTTCCATGTCCTGAATGCTACTGGCAAACACTTCAGCTTGAAAATCCATGAACCTGTAACCACCTCATGCCCCTTATTCAATGAATGTGTGGAGCAAACGTGTGTGAGCAGCTTTATACACAGACTTGAAACCATCCCTGACAGCAGTCCATACAGAATTAACTCAAAGCAACTGTCCTGTAAAACATGTGTGCAGTGCTAGGCGTTAAAGCTCAGATCCTGAGAATGCTCCAGACTTCCCTGCCTGTTTTCTGCTGTCCCTAGAGAGCAACAGCCAGCCTTGCTGTTCAAATAATCTCCTGTAATTGCTGTGGTGACACTGGGTGCTTCAGAGACCTGAAGTCATGACTTTTCCCCTTGAATTTCCTTCCTTCGTCTCCTGCCCTCTGTTCTGACGTCCCTTTGCTGTCCCCTTGTGCATCTTCTCTGGGTGCTGACACGACAGCGTGGCTCCTGTCTGCTTGGCACAGCTCTGCAAAAAACCTCGATTCCCTTTCGGTGACTCTCCTGCTTGTCTGTGACAGCCACGTGTGCCTGAGCTTGCTCAATCTCCTGCTAGGAAGTGATAAGCTCGGGTGTGAAACTCCCAGCATCAGCACATTGGGGAAAAAGAGACAGAAAAGGAAAAGGTGCCTTTATTGGGAGCTTCACTGACATCCTCCAAGGCACAGCACCCACGAGAAACCACAGTCAGTTTGCAATCACCTTATTGCTACCCACAGATCTCACCTTTAGACCAGTGTGGGTTGTTTCCCCTTAATTAGAGCCAATAACTGATTACTGCTTCTCCATTATGGTCTTTAACAACAGTAACTAATTCTTAAATAACTCTTTTGATTCTCCACTATTTCTCAGCATGAAGGTGTTTGCCTCAGGAAGTGTCTCAGGGAAAGGGAACGAGAAACTGGAGAAAGATGGCAGGAGTAGGTTGAAGCACCCCTCAGGGTGGAGCAGGGGCCCTCATCAGCACGGTGAGGGGCTGGGAGAGGACAGTGCACTGGGTGCTGCTGGCTTAGCGTGTCAGTCCCACAGGGCTGGGAACGGGCCGGTGTCTCTGGGGCCAGGTGTAAGGCTGGCTCCTGTCCAGTCCTAACACACCACCCATGTGTTAGGGCTGGAGTGGGTGTGAAACCTTTGGGCTCACCTTCTCACCTGCCAGAGGCAGGCAGGTGGGCCTCGTAGTTCATGTTTTCTACCGTGCTGGAAAGACAAGTGTCATCGCTGCTTCTTTCCCATGCAGAAACAAAAGCAAAGCCCTGGTTCAATGCTCTCCTCAGAGCATCTCACAAAGTAGGCTAGTGCTAGTAGCAGGAGGGACTTAAGATGGTATGAAAAGAGAAAAACAAAAAAATAATGCTTTTTCCTTTCATGCTTTCAGATGTTTTATTTCTTTATAAGAAACTGAGTGCAAGTGTCCAAATGCCTGGAGAACTACACCATGCTAAGATCCTTCCAGTGGCTAACTCGCCTGAGGTGTGGGCATGTTTTACTAGGAAAAAAAGTAATTTTGTACTGACCTTCAGGCTCTCTGCCTCTTTCCATAATCAACACACACCTTATTTTGGGAACTAGCTGGGAATTCCCTTCCTCCTGCTACATTGGCAATGACAGATCAAGCACAGCTGAATTGCTTTGATCACTTTGATGAATAAAACTAGAATTTGCCCCACAGCCTTGACTCTTGCCTAATTCCAACCTTTCCCATTGAACTGTTTTTTTTTATTTTTCTTTTTTTTTCACCAGAATAACTGGAAGCAGTGGGCCTCTAGGATTCTCACATTTGAGTAAGGCTGGAGCCTTCAACACCCTTGATTCAGGAGTACTGTTATTCTCACATGCCTATTAGTGTTTGAGGAAAGTTTTGACAGAAACTTGACAGAAACCAGGCTCTTCCCAGTGGTGCCAAGCAATAGGACAAGAGGCAATGGGCAGAAACTGATGCACAGGAAGTTTCACCTGAACATGAGGAAGAACAACTTAACTGTGGAGGTGACGGTGCACTGGAACAGGTTGTTTAGAAGGGGTGTGGAATCTCCCTCAGTGGAGATATTCCAGAAGCATCTGGATGCAATCCTGTGCCATGTGCTCTGGGATGAATGACCCTGCTTGAGCAGGGAGGTTGGACCAGATGAGTCACTGTGGTGCCTTCCAACCTGACCCATTCTGTGATTCTGTGAAAAGGGGTTTGCATGCCACAGCCCCTGCATGTCCCCCACGTGTTGCCTGGGAAAATAGGTCCATACGGCAATGGTGGTAGGTGACAGTGCTGGAGCAAGGAATTACCAAGTGCCATTGAAAGCTGGTTCGATACAGAGGTGGTAATCACTGAAATAAAAAGTATGGTTCTTAATGAATTCCCTGTGTTCTAACCACCAGGGAATCTGGCAGAAGGCACAATTTAAGCAAAACCAAACATTGAAACCACACATGTATATGCAGTTTAAAAGAAACAAGGGATGAAAGGGTCAAATCAGTTAGAAATAGGTTTTCATTATTGGTCAAATATTTAACTCCAGCTCAATAAAACAGTAACATTGGCTTGCTGTTATTTGCCTTTATTAATGAGTCGGATATCTTTAGTTCAATACAGGACTCTTGATGGCACTGAGAAATTCTTTGTGGAAGCCACTGATTTACGTTCACTGATGTGTTCAAATGAGCTGAGCTGGTGAAAACGTCCACACTACATGTTGATTAACCATCACAAGGCGTGTGCAGATTTAGGGCCTCACTCAGCAGCTGTTGGTTTAAACCAGCTGCTTTTGGGATGTCATCAGGCTTCAGGTCAGGCAGGACCAGGGAAAGTCATGAGAGGACCTTCAGTCATGGTGATGAAGCAGAGCACTTCTGTGCCTGCTGTTGCTCAGTGGGGCAGGGGAGCTGGAGGACATTGGCTAGCACAGCCCTAGAGCTGGGATGGTCCCCAAAGCCACCTCCTCAAAAGTGTTGGGGCCACAGAAGGACACGACTGGTACCTCAGACACCCCTTTGTCTTGAAGAGGCTCTGGCAGAAGCTCTGGCTGACCCCACAGCCATGTTTTTGGGCTGAAATCCAAGGGACAGGAGTGTGCATTGGGCTTGGTGTGTTTGCCAGCACTGCACTGGGCAAGGGTGGAAAAGGGAAGTCAGCCCAACCAGAGGGATGCTAAGCCAGGCAGCCTGGCTCCTGCTCCTCTCCCAGCCACATCTGAAAGGCATTTGTAGAGGCCTTGTGATTGAGGCTTCAAGACTCTCTCCTTGCCAAAAATATTAGAAAGGCATGGTAAGAAATTAGAGCTATGGGTGTCAATGAAGTATGTGAAAATTGGAGCGGATTTCTGGCTTTCCTAATTTCTTTAGTCAAGTTGCACCAAGCGAGCAAGCTGGTAAGCAGCCTTCCCTGCACTGTAAGTGCATAGCTGAGTGAATTGGACCAAGGTGCCACATGTTAATCATTATGGGGTTTTGTCTGCACAACATCAGTCTTGCACAGATCTGCTTATGAAATCATACCTTTCCCATTAAGTGCAGTTTGAGTTTTGAAAGGGAATTCAGATTGACTTGGCATGAGCCTTTGTACAGGACTAAGGAAACCTGGGAGAGATGGCCTTGCTTTAAGGTAATGAAAAAAAAATTATCCTGACTTGTCTTCTGTGATGCATTGAAAAGTCTCTGCTTAAGGAGCGTGGATTGATGGAGAGGCCTGAGGTGGGAAGAATATTAAAAAAGATATCAACATGCCAATAAATGTGTGTGCCAGAAATAAATGCATTATATGTTAGTCCATAAGAACAAGCTAAAGAGAGGTGTTATTTCAGGGAGAGAGACAGTCTGGTAGCTCACATCGTTAAGGAAAAAAATGATCAAAGCAAAAATGAGCTCAAATTTCCAAGTGTCATCTCACCTTCAGAGCTCATTCCCTCAAGCAGACAAGGGCCAGATATTTGATGGATAAGATCCAGAGGGGATCTCAAAGCTACAGAGAGTCTGGGATGTATATTTTTCTTTAGCTGTACACTGCTTTCCCTCCATAGGTTACCTGAAGCTTGGGATCAGAAGTGGCCTTTGAGGATATGTCCCAAAACATTTCCCCAGACCAAAAAGAAGACTAGCAAAGTCCTAAAGCAAAATGAAAAGAAAGTGGATCAAGGTCATAGATTTCATTCTCCAGCTTGAAAGCATGAAGATCCAGACTAATGACAAGCAGATGGAAACTTAGGCACTGGTCTAAGTTAGCTGCCTTTTGCAATAGCAGTAGGGCTTGGTCTATAGTGCAGAATGTTTCTGGTGGAGGCATGCTGGCTGGGGAGAGAAAATCATTGCACCTCCTCACAGAAAGCTGAGCCAAGAAAACCTTTGTTTTAGATTGTGTTTTGTCAGCCTAGCAACATTGTTAGTAGAGATGATATAGCTCTGCTGGCAAGAAAAGCATCAGCTGGTACATGCAAGGGCCTGATGTGATGTCTCCAGTAGCATGGCCTTACCAGGAGGTGATTTATCATGCCAACAAGCTCTTCCTTGGTGGTCTGCACAGGGACCCTCTAGCTGGGAGTGAGCCTGAGCAGCTGGAGGCAGGAGGAGGGAAAACCCACACTGTCCTTGTCTCTCAGCTCTGACCCCCGGTACCGACACAGGCAGTGGGGCAAGAGATGGGGTCTTTTGTCTGGTTTGTCATCAATAAAGCCCTCAGCAAGGATAAGTCCAAATGCTTTTTGGCATGTGGATAATATCCCTGGAAAGCTCTCCAGCAGTGAGGGTTGTCCCCATCATGGGAAGGGGACAACAATCAGCAGCTCATGGTCAGTGTTGTATTGTGCAGCCTCCACTCAAAGTTCAGGTTCTCAGGGTACCAATTTGAGGTTCATTTGTCACACAGGAAAAAAAAAAAAGAAAAAAAGAAAAGGAGAAATATTTGAAATATTTTTAAAAGTCCGTGTAGAGACATCTCCTGTCCTAAGAAATAAAAACATCCCTGTCCTGTGGCAGTGCCCCAGGCTGGCAGCAAGCTCACATTACTTAATTATGATATGTTGCATATACCAAATAGCAGGGGACAACCCCCCTCCTTTATTCTCACAGTCTGGTGTGGCTGTGTCTGCCTTGCAGCTGTTCAGAGCACATATATCAACGTGTCTCAGCATCCCAGCACAAGCTGAGGTGCTGGAGATGCAACCCCGGAAAGAGAAGCTGCAATGGGGAAGACCTAGTTTTACCCTTAACGGTGCAAAATTGTCTTCTTCCTTTCACAGGCTGATTTCCTTCTCTTTAAATACAAGTTTGGTTATAGTTCTTGGTAAAGTGTTTCCCTTAAAAGCACTAGCTGCCCTGTTTTCTCCACTCCAGCTCTTCCCTGTAGCCATCCTGGAGCAGTGCAGGGAGGACCAGTTGTTGAATTACCACTAGCAGGACTATTATCAGCTGTATTATCACCAGTGGACTGTGAGGGGAAAAATGCTGGGAAACGTCAACACCTCTGAGAAATCTGGTCTTGTGCATCCCAGGCAAACACTCCTGTTCTCCTGCATTTATTTTTCCCAGTGAAAGGCTCAATTATACCTCCCATCTCTATCCTGGGCTGAGGACAGAGCAGAAAATATCAAAATACAAAATAATATTTAAAAATACAATTGTTTTTATAAAATACTGAGTATTGGGAGGAGGAAAAAACGTGTCTTGTACAGACTGCTGAATCACTCAGTGCTACAGGGAAGAGCCCAGGAATGTGCCTCCCAAGCCTGTGCAACCCCAAGTCATGGTTGTGCCAGGCAGACCCAGGGAAGATGCAGGTCTGGAACACCAGGATAAAAACCCATCTGGTGAGCCCAGAAAGGAGAGTCTGCCAGCGTTCCTCCTGGCTTTAATTAAGCTTATTGTCATTTTGGTCAACTCCCACTCCCCTTCCCTCCCTCCCTCTGTCTTTTTGCCCTGAAAGTCTGTTCAGCAGATTGTTCCCAGCTCTCAAAGATCAAATTTTAATTAAAGTCATTCAGTGGTTTTGAATGACTAATGACCTCTTATCAGGTATTGTGCTACAAATAACAGGCGAATGACCTTCCCTCCCACTCTTCATTAATACACTTTTTTTTTAATACTGCCTGCCCTGCCAAGACTCTTCTTGCCTCAAAATAACATGAGAATTGAAAACCTCCTTGAAATACGTTTTAGTTCAGTGCAAAGGGCGCAAAGAAGCCCATGGATGAAGATGCACCTTTACAGGTCATCTTGAAAAATCTGGCTATGGAGGGATAGAACTTATAATCCAATTTTCTGCAAAGAAAATGCAAGTCCTATTGGACTTCTAACACCAAAGTCTGTCTCATGGGAATTTCTGTCCAGCATTGGACAACAAATGTCAGATGCTGACCAGGTGAGAGGGGTTCAGGTTTGGATATCCTCAATCCTCCATGGATAATCAATAAGGCAATAGGAGAAAAACCTTTCTATTAGGGCTGCAAAAAGGACAAGGACTTAATATGCAAAGAACCAAGTAAAAATTCCATTTTGTTTATATTCCTATCTGTCTCCTTGTTTAGCTGCTGAAGGTTTTGATGGAGGACAAAAGCCTCTGTGACCACTGTCCTGAGCCCATGTGAGGAAGAAAAAGAGCCAAGATGAGCAGAGGCCATTGGTGTGGCCTTTGCTAAAGTGTTGGGATCTGTCAGAAAAATGATACCGAGAAGTAAGAAGAAGAAGAAGAAAAAAAAACCAGAAAACACAGTTTCTTTTCCCATTGGCAGTTCTCTTTTTGAGGTGTGGGGTGGGTGTGGCACCTGGCTGTGCTACCTCCGGGTAAGTTGCTCCTCCGAGCTGCTTGGCAGCACTTTGCTGTTGGGAGCAAATAAATGTAGTATTCCTTCTGTGCTCCTTCACATCCATCAGTGCTGGAGATGAAGGTTTTATCAAATCTTGGTGAGTATCTGAGGTGTGAGCTGGGAGCACAGGACACCTCTTCCAGGCTCCCAGTGCAGCAGCTGCTCCAGAATGATGTTCCCCTGGGGAAGTCCATCACACAGGTTTCCAAATCTGCGGGCACATGAAGACCTCCTTACTACAAATTTGCAGTGCTATGATGATAAGAAATGAAAATAAACTAGTAGGATTGTTGAAGAATTGTTTTTTCTCTTCTCAATGCTGTCTCATAAACACAAAACAAAATAAAATCAAAACCAGGTGAGTTCATTGCATAACTCCTCCCCTGTGAATGATGCTCTCTCTAAACACCTGTGACAACTTTTGGCCATAGGTGACAACTTGGGCTTGTTTTCAGATGTTTGCCTTGGTGCAAAGCCTTCAGACTTGCCATTTTGTATCGTTTCAGTCAAACTCAGACATAGGCACATGTTAAACCATTTTTCAAAGCACTGGCCAGACCAATCTCTACATGTGGCTTAGCTCTGTACCACTCTGAGCTGAAGGAGAGCTGAACTTGCCACTGTTTTTCACCAGCTGTTTATCTCTTTCTCTATGAAAGGCTCAGCCTGATCGTGTAGCACAGCAGCCATGCTGCAATTTGCTCCCTGTGCATGGCTTGAAGCTGTGGCTTTTTCCTGATGCACCTCCAGCCCAGGGTGGGACACCTCAACACAGAGGATGGAAACATCCAGGGGCTTGGGTTTTCCCTGTTTGAAGCCACAAAGCCAAAGTGGACCTGGCCATGTTTGACATAGGGGTAGGTGGACATTTTAATGAAAATGGTGATTTTTTGAGCAGTGCTTTTGCTGCAGGGGTGTTGGTTGCACTCACTCACCTGCTCGTGCTGCCTGCACACACAAGGAGGAAGCTCAGCAAACCCACCGTGTGCCCTCTGGTTTCTTGGTCAGCCCAGCTGCGAGGAAGTCCCACCAATTTGTGTTCTGCTTTGTGCCAGTGGGCAGTGCTGATGCATTTCCATTATTGATTTTCTGTGCATTTGACAATAAAACATGGCATCTCTAAGCAAGGGAGCAATAACAGAGCTTCTATAATAATGACAAGATCCCTGCAGCAGCCACTGCACAGGCAGGTTTGCTCTGCCCTCAGCATCTGATCAAGCCAGAAGCAAAGTCCTACCTCTCCTGTCAGTTTTCCTCAGAGATTTGCTCACAGTGGGGTGGCCCCAGGGCTGGGGGAAAACAAACTCTTTGGGTCTACACAAGCCCCAGGTCTCTGGGGGTGGTGAGCTGCTGCACTGTGGCCACTCAGGGCAATACCTGGCCTTGGGTAGGACAAGATTTCCCGGGGATGGGGATCCTTTCAGGCAGGTGGAGCTAAGTCTGCCCAACCTGTCCTTTCTTTGGATGAGCTCATGAGATTCCCTCCTCAGCAGAAATTTCAGTTTTGAACGGAAAAAGCAGCTTTGATTTTCTGATAAATATAAATTGCCTGGGATAGCTCTACAGCAGTATGGCAGAGAAATTCCAGCTCCTGCCAAAGACATTAATTCCATCCATGACTGTAGTGTTTCATACCACATGAGTGAGAGAAAGAATAGAGAGATAAAGAATAAACTGCTGCACATAATGCTTCATCTGGGGATGGACAGCCCCAAAGATAAAGCAGCCACAGATGAGCACCTTCACCTCCTCAGCTCTGCAGAGATAAAATTGCATGTAGAACTGAATTTCTTCCTTGCTGCTTGAGTGGGACCTTTCTGTCATGTCCCAAAAACAAAACCCCCAAAACTATGGACAACTGGCCCCTGTGAAAATATTCATGACCTTTCTTCACTGTTCCCATTCGATTCACTTGTTCTTGCTGTGGCCAAGCTGTAACTTCACTCTCTTCCTCTCAGCAGAGCACTGCCTTCCTCTTCTGTCAAATATCAGCTGCCGGCTCTTCAACAGGGTTAAAAATGGCCAGGGACAGTAGTAAATTATTGCAGAACTCATCCAGTTTCTTTTCCTGCAGGCTTCAGCCTGTGAATCTGCGGGCCATGTCCTTGAGTCCCTGAAAGACAACTAAACAGAGGTAGTGAGTGGTCAAAAGGTTGAAACACCCACCTCTCACCAGGAGCTGTGGGAAGGAAACCTACTCATTTAGAGGAAGACATCCTGTAATTTTCTAAGCCCTGTTTAGTCCTATTCATCCCCTCCTTTGACTGCAGTATATGACTGAACACTTTGGCTCAAATGGTCCAAAACCTTACTTAGCCCACTGCCCTGCTTGAGGTTTGCCAAAAAGGTGATTGCCTAGGAAAGAGAAGAAGAAAGGGATATAAGAACATATTTATGATGACTCCCAACCATTTTCTGAGCCTCCAGTCATTCTCAGCTCAGGGATTCCCTGAAATGACTGCATGTTACTCCCAGGTATTTGCTTTTTCTTGGCGTGTTTCCTTTATTCATTGAACTCATGCTGGCATTTACCATCTACTTCCTCTGACCAAGCAGTCCCAGACCAGCTGCCCCAGGGTGCTGCTGTCCCCATGACCCTGGGGTGCCCAGCTGCTCCATGAAGTCCTGATTTGAGGAGTGTTATCCCTGTTCCTGACCCTGCCTTAATACTGAAATTAAATCAGTTGGTTAAGCAGAGCTGTGGGATCATGTTTACCCACACATCATTTCTGAGGTGTCCAAGGCTGCTGCTGAACTGAGGCTTTAGAAAAGGCCATGCCCCATGCTGTGCAAAGTCCCTGCTGGCCTCACTAAGACATGATCAAGACTTAAGGCTTTCTGCCACCCACTCCTAGTCCAGGAAGAGGGAGCTCTGTACAGAGATAAAACACTTCAGATAAAACCTGAGACTGCTCCTGGAGGCAGAGGGACAAGGAGCTGGGATGTTCAGAGCAGAGGGAGCTCCTGGGAAGCAAAATGGGAAAGAAGTAGGGCTATGTAGGAACTAATAGAATTGAATGATGAGGCTGAGATACCTCCAATGGTGGCAGAAAATCTCCAAGAACCATATCTAGGTGGGTGATCACTAGGGAAAACTCTCCCCAGACACAGAGAATCTCTCTGCCAAGCTTCATCCCTGGGGATATGAAAGCAAGACCGGCAGGAAGGAAGTGTTAAAAGCACAAAAAAATGTATTGGTCTGGGAGGGTCTTAAGATTATTCCTGACATATGTTTATGCTCAGAGACTCCCAGCTCTCCACGGATAACCTTTCCTAATGTGTAATTACCTTCACAGTTAGGAAGGATGTATTTTTCTCCCAAATGCCTACTATGAAGCTCTGTTGCTAAACCTTCAGCTCATTCCTTTTTGTCCTCCCCTTGGTAGCTATGGAGAGCAATTCACAGCTGCCCTCTTCATAATAACCTCTTGCATGTTTGAAAACTATAACCAAGTTCCCAGTTCTCTTTCCTAGGCAGTCAAATACTTTGTTAACTCCAAGAAGTATCACAGCTATTTTTTGCCCGTATTCATTATGCCAGATGTCCCATTCCCAGCTGGTGGGAAGGATCACTCTTCCCCATCCTGAAATGTTCAGGAGCCCACAAAGCCTGTGGGGTGCAGGCAGAGCAGAGTGGCCAGTGCTGTCAGAAGAACTCACAGGCACAGCCCTGAGCCTGCCACACTTTTGCTGGCACCCCTGGCAGTGGGAGTTTTGGAGCAGGAAGAGGTGGTCAATGTGCAGGAGGGAAATGCCTCTGTGTTGCCCACTGAGTGCACACTGCCCTGCAAGGTA
Organism: Dicrurus megarhynchus; assembly: GCA_013399195.1. Lineage (NCBI taxonomy): Eukaryota > Metazoa > Chordata > Aves > Passeriformes > Dicruridae > Dicrurus > Dicrurus megarhynchus. The sequence continues at coordinate 386,300 of VXAD01006256.1, forward strand.
GGGCTCTAAAACTTTTTTTTTTTAAGTTTTTAAGGAGCCATCATCCACTGCCTCTGTGCTCTCACTGTGGCATCTGCCTCTGGAAAACAAGTAATATTGAGTGGGAGCACAGAGCACTGAGTTTTCTACCCAGCTGAGTCTCCAGAGGAAGAGGCTCCCTTAATTACTTGAAATCCATCACCATTCTCTGACGGTGGTGTCACCTTGCTCTTGCATGAAAAAAAGAAGAAGAGGCACATCAGATTTCCCCTCTCTCCACAGCATTGCCGTGCCTTGCAGGCTCACCCCAGCCTCAGGAGCAGCGTCGGTGCTGGCTCTCCAGGCGACAGAAAAGACTCTGGGAACGCCGAGACCAAACTGCACTTGCACCAAGATTTTCTAAAGCCTTGAATGCCGGATTGTGTAGGAGATACCATGTGGGGTAACTTGCTGGGACGTGAAGCAAGCTCTGCAGGGCTAAGTATACCTTGCTTAGTATACCTTACCTTACCTAATATTGGCTTTTGGCTATTAGAAACTTCATTTTAGACAGAGATGGATGTGATTAGAGGGGCGCTGCCCGGCCCGGAGCCGCTGCCGTTCAGCACTGCAGCATCCCCACCTTGTGGTGCGCGCCGGAGCCTCTCTCCGGGCTGCGGGGACACCCGGCCACCAGCTGCAGTGTGAGCTCCCCTCGAGCCCTGGCTAAGCACTCATTGCTTATGAGAGAGATACAAAAGCCTGTTCTCTGCCTCTTCTTCTAGACAGCCCCTAAAAGGTGTGGTAAAAGTCCTGGATAGATGAGGAAAGGTTTTTTAAGTTGGTTTTTTTTTTGTGTGTGATGTTGCTTAAATCTTTCCTTCTGGAAAGATGAAACCTTTGGTTCTGATACCTAAATAGCTACCATGAAAATTTAAAATATGACTAAAGATTTCACAGAGGTGTTACACAGCAAGCCAGTACCTTCTACTTTGCTGCTTATGCAAGAAAGGATCTCAGAGGTGATGTGGACTTTACTGAGAGCATGTTTTGCAAGCAAAAGAAATGTAGCCATTTGTGAGTCCTCAGTTAGTGCTGTGAGTAGTCACTGGTCTTCAGGAAAAAACAGATATTTCTGAATCACAGTGATTACCAGTTGGCTCTGTGAAATAATCCATCATCTGTAATAAGGTGAAAGTGTTCCTAGCGAGGTGGTGGATGTCCTGTGCCTGGAAACATTCAAGCTCAACTTGGATGGGGCTCTGAACAACCTGATCTAGTTGAATGGGTATTGCAGGGGTATTGGATTAGATGACCTTTGAAAAGTCCTTTCCAATTCGAATGGTTCTATGATTCCATGATCTCCTTTTAGGGGTAGCAGCTCAGAGTAAACAACATTTTTTTTCAAAGATCTGGATATTCTTCGGTCTCTGAGAGCATCTCTATGAAGATAACTTGAACTCGACCTCTCCATTCCCAGGTCCAATGCTGTAACCTCCCTGGCACGTGCCCCATGACCAAGGGTACAGAAAATGCTCAGCACCTCCTGGCAGAAGGGGAAACTGGGCAAGGTGGAAACATGGGTGGGAACCCAGCATCTTCCTGCCCTGTGTTATGATGAAACAACTTCAGCCTTTTTTTTCTTTGAGGGAAGGTGACACAATATTGCATCTTGTAAAAAGATAAAAAAAATCCTGCACATACTGGCTATAACAGATCCAAGTAGATGCCTGGTACCCCCAGAGCTGCATTTTCTCCAGTGCTCTCCAGCACTCTCCGAACAAGAGGAATAATTTATAAAAATATAAAGCCATGGGTGACTTTGACTAGCTCAGCATCTCTTTCTCTCCTGCACTTCCTCCTCATGTGCCGAGGAGCGAAGCCTATTCACATCTGCTTAATGGAGGAGCTGACGGCTGGAAGGAGCAGGAGGCGACCTCCTCCCTCCAGCTCCCTTCTGTGGCAAAGAGATGACGATCTGCAGGGTCTCTCTTAAAAATCTTTTCTCCAGGCTTGCTAACTTTGCAACCTGCTGATGAGTTAATGTGAAACAGAGCCCTGGAAAATGCAGGGAGCGAGAACAGCAAAGCAGCCCGGGGGTGTGGGGTGGATAAATCACGGCCACGCCAGCCGGGAGGGCACTTGCCGGGCTGCGGAGTCATAAAGGCTGAGCTCGCTCCATACGCCCCAGCCGCTCTCCGGGCTGCTCCGGAGCTGGTTGACAGAGCTCTGCCTTACAAGCCTGGTCTTCAAAGCATTCCTGTCTTTACTGTCGAATGCACCAAATGTCTCCCACAGCTGTTTAGTTGGTTTGTGAGCCTTGTTAAGTGCCGGGTTTATCATAGCTTTCCCAAGGAATGTGTGCTCCCAACAAGTAGCTGAAAGATATTATCTGGTTCAGCCAGCTGAGGAGCTCAGGCTCCTTGGTGGTGTACACTAGCTGAGAGTGTACAACTAGTTTCTTTACTGGACAGTCGATATGTTTAATTGAGCTTGAGTGTTCTTTGGTCTATATTCTGCTGAGAAGAGAGGTGAGGGGAGAGGGTCTCAGCACCATCACCCTCATAATGATGGAGAAGCACCAAGTATTGCTTGGGAAGCTATTCAGGTAGCCATAGCCTTTCAAATGTGAAGCCTTCAATCAGTATGTTTATATTTATACTACCATAAAGAAATAGCCATCACCTAAGTCTTGTCCACCTGCAGCTGGCAGAGCCCTCTGCCCAGACTGACCTAATGTTACCTGCACCTTGCATCCTCTCGATAGTATAAGCCAGAAAAACATTCCTTCAGTGGCCAAGGCTGCATCCATACCAGGATTTGTTTTCCCATCAGAAGAGCATCCTGCCATGCCCACCCTCGCGCGCCAAGGCAAAAGGTCTGCAGCCCACTCTGGCAGTTGTATCCAAACACTCTTCCCTGTGGATTAAACCTTGCCCAAGCTACTGGATATTAAAGTTCCCTCCACAGCATTAAGCAACTCTAAGCTTTCTTTGAAGTTCACTTTAAACATCTCTCAAAACCATAATGGGTAATGTGAAGGTGAGATATATAATGGTCACAGTAACCTTATAAAGCACACAGAGAGACAAAGTACTCAAGTTCTGTGGCGCACCAAGGCACTGAGTAAATGGGCTTAAGGGCCTGCCTCTCTCATTTGCTTGTTCAGCTGATTGATGCGACCATAAGCTCCCCATCTGCAAGCTCTCTGGGCTCTTCATAAGCTAGTTTTGTCCATGACATACAGTTAATATTATTAATTACTGTCTCTCTCCTCTCTGTGGAGAACAGTGTTCTCCAAGTCAGAGCAGAGGAGAGCCCCTTCTGTCACTGGCTGCACATTGGGCAGAAGCAGAGTAAAACAGGGAAGCAAAATACTAGGGAGCAACATGCCAAAATGGGGTTTCCTGTACTTTTTCAACTGATAGGAGAAGGCTTGCAGAAAAGTGCTGTGTGATCTTGGATGGAGGATACAGGAGAGAAAATGAGCAGTGATTTAAAATCCTTCACTGGAGGATGATAAAATTACAGTATGTGATGAAGACATGGAGAAGTACGAACTATAAACTAGGAAATTCTACAAAACAGGTCATGAGACAATAAATAACTCTGGTTTGAAAGTAATGATGCAAAGCTCAGATTGTACAGAATGCTGCTATTTGCAGTGCTGTTTTTATGTTTCTAATGTGAAATTCAGATTCAGACACATAGATTTGCATAAACTGCATAAACGGAAGCAAACTTTTAAAAGCCTGAAGAACTGAATGGCAATCCAAACTAAGACCATACTGAACTCCAGCTGAAAGGAGACAGTGTGGGAGTTCCAGGGCCAGGGACACACACATGATTTCCAGAAAAATGAAAAGAAAAAAAATGTTTAAAATATGTAGGTATTGCAAAATATATTCTCTGATCATGCTTTTTCTCCTTTCTCCTTGATGTGCATGTTGGTGAATGGCAAACAGCCACCAGTTCAGGGAGGATGCTGTTTTGGTGGTAGAGTAGGGTTGAACATCACCCCCAGCCAGACCCTGTGCCCAGCCCTGCCAGCCCAGATGAACACCTTCCTGAAAGAGTGGTTGTGGAACTGAAGGCATTATGGTGTGCCCTGGGATGGCATCATAGGCACCAAAAGTTTCTTGTGGGGTTAAAATTAATTTTTCCTCCTAGTTAAGTCAGTTTTAAGTCCCAGCATGGACCACCTTAAATGAAAGAGGGCTCTTGCTGGGATTATTTTAGTGTATGGATCAAAATAAGAGGAATTGAACTGGTTTTGATAACCATTGCACTTTTCACATCATGCTAAAGTTTGCTAGAGTTACAGAAATATTTAGCCATCCTTTCAGTGGTCCTAGCAAGCAATTCTCTTGACATAAAAAGGGAACAACATTCACTGAGTCCACTCTGCTGGTCATGTCCCACACAGATCCTGTCTCTGAAACCCATGGACCAAATTTTTCCTTGGCATAAGAGTTACAGAAAGAATCACTTTGATTTGATGAGTCAAAAGTTTACCCAGCATCAGACTGGGTTGACAGTTTCATTTCAGCAAACCAAGATTATTTTGGATAACTATGAAAATGGACTGACTGGTATTCCCTCTCCCATGTATATACAGACATACCAGACAATAATCTCCTTAACAACCCACAGATGAATTCTGTAGCTTATGAATCTGCCAGAAAACACATAATTTTCCCCATCAAGGAATGTTGCTTGGCACATCTTTAATATATCACTTACACAGCCCTCAATCAACCTAAATGATTCATCTAGCAACAGCTCTTAGGCGATGCTTTACGTGATTGAATGGTTTATCCTCACTGAAAAAGCACACACCATTCAGTCCCACGTATCAGCTATAAAAGTTATTAATAACCAGGAATTACACAGATAAGAGTCATGAGGCCGGCTTTGGCCTGGGTGACAGCAGCTGGCCCAGGTTGAGCTCCATCAGTAAAAATCAGCCAGAATTTGCACCCGTGGGAAGAGATCAGAGGCTCGGACTCTCAACACCAACCCATGCATCATAGTTTATGTTGTGTTTTACAGTTTATCAGCCTTCAGATTAGGATTTATTAGTGTTGCCTTGCTGTTTAGTGGTCATAACTCATGACATGCTTTTTTCTTAGCAGTGTCTGTGACGAAGGGGCTGGTTCTCGCTGTGGACATTGCACCAAACTACAAACCCATGCAGGAAAACCACCTCAAGCAGAAATGCAGGGACAGCAGCTCTCTCTGTCCTCTTCACCGGGTGCCTCAGATCTTTAAGAGGCCAGGAGGCATTACCATAGCTGGTGTGGACGAAGGCATCTGTGTCCTGGCCTCTCGTGGGTGTAAGAGGCTGTGTTATGGGTTTGGCCGCCTCTTGGATGGAGACACTGATGATTAGCTCAAGGACAGAGCACAGCAAGCTGTCTGAGTCAGCACAGCCAACACATTGTCCTGGGCACTTGGGAAGTCATTTTTCATCTGCGGTATCTTCTCTCCTCCAGGGCTGGATGAATTTCACAAGGTTCCTTGGGCACCAGACAGGCAAAGTGGGGTTAGAGCACCATGTGATCTCAGCTACAGTTCCCATCCCAGCGTCCGGATGTTGTGCACAGACGTGGTAACTTGGCTCCTTTCCTCCTTGGAAACATTTGTTTGGATGTTCTGAGACTTTCTCAACATTGTGTCCCCTCGCCATAGGGTGTTACATGGCTTTAGATAAGAAATCTCCATAAAACTGTAAGCAATGTGTCTTCTGCAGTAAATCTTTCTTCTTAGTCAAGAGTGAAGCAGTCACACTATGTTTCCTTGTTTTGCAGTCCACCTGTTGCAAGGAAAGTGCCAAGAAAATTATACACCAGTGGGAAAGTATAGATTGCATAGATGGCTTGGGCCCAGCAAGAGTCAGTGTGACTATGGGATACACATTTGAAATCACCCTCATCTATGCAGCTTTCTTTGTGCAATTGGAAGGGAATCCCTGGCTGGATGGAGACAAGCAATCTGCTGGCTCAGACACCATAGCTGTAGCTGCTATCTCCCCATGGAAAGGGAGGAGGATTAACTGGGTGTTGGACAGACAGATCCTGTGTAGCGTGGCACCACAACAATGCTTGTGTGCCTGAGGCATGAGGAACAGCCTTTGTCTCCTTGCCTGAACCTGGCTGCTCCCTCCTGTGCTCTGTGGCCATGAGTGGGGAGTTGGCTGGCAGCACTGCATGTGCTCAGGGGTGCAGGGCTGCCCATGCTTGCTGGAACAAGCCACCCTGGTAGACAAAATGATGAGCTTGTTGTCTAAACGAGAGGTTTACAAGAAGAGATCTGCTGACACTGGGTGGTTTAAATGACCTTTCTTTATCTTCTGAATAATTACTGCTAATTCATTACTTTTGAAAAGATTTTAAAAGCCCAGCAGTCCTTGTTCACTGCAGTCTGGGAGGACTGTGCTTTCACATCACCATCTGGGCAGTCAGCATGTGGACGGATGGGACCTACACAGTCATGGGGCTCAATCCTCACTATTTTCTTCCTACTACCCCTTTTCCAAAAAAGATTGTCTTTCACACCCCAGTGGGGTCATCCCTCCAGCTTGAGCTGAGAAACTGCTCCTGGAAATCTCTGCTGCAAGGGCTGGAGTGGGCTCTCCCGTCTGCAGTACACAGGGATTCAAACCATCCCCCAGCTTCTGCCATGCGCCAACACTGCCCTTCCCCTGCTTCTCACAAAAGAGCTTTTGCTTAATATTTCTCTTTGCAGCATTGTCATCAAATGAAATAATGAAAAAAAACCATCAAAAACCCAGCAACCAAACAATGCTGGGCTTCATTAACTGCTGAGGTACCAGTTCTGGGTGCTGCACTGGGACAAAACACTGATCTCCTGTGGCAACACCAGTCTGGGAGGGCTCTCACACCAGTGGCACCTCTGCTGAGATCTTCTCTCCTGCAACACTGGTGCTTACACCCATAACCTAGCCTTAGCTGTATGTGAGAGGCAGTCACACAATGTTGAAAATACATATAGAGGGCTAAAAAAATATATATACCTCACTCAGGGTGCAAACAGCAAGCAGCCTGGGAAGCAGCTTTTGGCTGTCCAATCCTGCAGGAAGAGCGGCGTGCTGGGACGTGGAGCAGCTCAGCTGTGATAGCTGGTGAGAGCCACAAGATGTCTCTGGAAACCAGCATTTGGACAAAAAAAAAGGCATTAATAACCCCGGGAAAGGGGCTGGACTGTTTCCATCTGCAGCGAGTCCTGAGCTTGGGGATGTGTGCTGCTCTGAGCCTGTACTGGGAGCAGCAAGGCAGGGACAGCCCTGCTTGCTGAAGGTCCCTCTCCACAACAGTTTACTCCAGGTGAGAATTTGGCCCATGAGGTTGCACACATGGTACTTCTCGAATGCATGGCTGAGAACTGTGGATCTGTAAATCACTGTTGGACAAAAAACTGTATTGACTTCTGAAGTCATGGGACAAACAGCAAAGAGTGCACATTGGAAACCATATTAAAGAATAATCACAGTGCAGCAGAAAACAGTAAAAATGGGGGCAATCCTCTCTGGGAGCCCTTCTGCCCCGTGTTTCTTGCACACCAGAGCAGTGTCTGCATGGCTTTGGATCCCTTGTAGCTGATGGGATCTCAGCACAGGCTGTCTCAGCCCACAGCAGTGATGGATAATCCCATTCTCCCTTAGGGTCCTGCTTCTGCTGCAGGTCACTCCCCAGAGAGCCAAAGGAGACACTTTCAGCTTCTGAGATGTTTCCTGTAGGCAGGTGCTACAGGAAAAGCACAAACCATTGGCCTGGGTTTATAACCTCCAAACCTGCCAGCTCCTGTGGGGTTTCACTACCTGCACCATCACCCCTGGGGATTGATGAGTACAGAAAAAATCCCACTGCGGCACACCCACAGACAGACATTATGGGAATGAACTCTCTGTCTCTGACACAGGGAAAAATCCTGTTGAACGTGACTCAGAGCTCAGCAGAACGCCTGCAGGTTCTGATCCTCCAGCCATGTCAGTCAGTCAGGGAACTCCTCTCCCTTTCACCAGCTCCTCTTGGCTTCCTAGTAAACAGCTAGAGAATTGCAGGGTGGAAAAGGCCCATATAAGTGTAAAGTTGTTATTAAGAAATAGGCAAAGCACAGTAACTAGTGACTCACAAAGTCTAATGTGAGAAAACAAAGCTATCCTTCAATGGACCACATAGAGAGAGAGCAATTATTGTAAACTGGAAAACATCTTTAACATCCAACTAAAAATGTGTGGCAAATAAAATCCATTGCCCACCAGGCTCAGTGATTATAAGTATCATTTGTTTTAGGATTTGTTTTCCCTCTTACAAATTGTGAGACAGTCATTTAAACTAATAATAAGCGAGTTATGGGGATAATGGGATTTTTAATGAGCTGTTTCTGATTGGGGGTTGCCTTTACAGAAACTCACCCACTGCATTGCAAATGCCAGTATTTAGCACTGAGGGATGTGGTGAAAAGTCCATTAGTCTAAATCTGCTTTAACTGTAGCACCAAACTTTGTTCTTGCAGTGTGTTTAGGAAAACTCCCCCAGGACTGTACTATCATTACATCACTTTACTCGAGGCACATACACTTGGACAGAGCAGGATGAGAAAAATGAGATGTAGTCAATATCTCTGGCATGATTAGAAGAAAAAGAAAAAGAATTAAAGATGATGCTGGCAAAGTCTTCTCCTTCATTATACAGAGTGGGAACTTGGATTTGTCCTTACTAATACAATTGTGAAGTATTCAGACAATTTGAAGCTGTTATCGTGGAAGATCACTAAGATTTAGTGGGACATTTCTTGATGACATTTAGCTTGACTTCTGCCTCCTGGTTTGTCTGAGAATACTACTTTTTTTGGTCAGAAAGTACCAATTTCCCTCCAAAACATGCTGTAACTCAGAAGCAGAAGACCTGTTCCTGGATTGCTACCCATGCAAAAAAAAATGCTTGCCCCAAAGGACCAAAATCCCACAGCGCATTTAATATCCTGCATTAAAAAAAAAGCTGTGGTCCTTCATTTGAGATCTGTGTCTCCCATGATGTCTGGGCTGAGGCCTCAGGCGACTGAAGGATGTTGTGTATCTAGCTAAAAGAACCCACCCCAACCCGCAACCACCCTTCCCACAGCCACGGCTTTGTGCAAAATGACAGAGAGGGTAAAACGGCGAATGCGAAATCTCCTGAGTGAAAAGGAATTAGTAAAACCCCATATTCATGAAATATTGAGAGCTAATTATATGTGCATCGGAAACCTCTGGGGGAAGGGAGATGGAGGCCTTTCATTAGACGGTAACTGGAACTTTTTCATCATTTGTCTAGCTCAGGAATGTAAGGCTGCTGTCTGGAGAGGGACGTGGGATTTGGCTGCAGGGCTGGGTGTGCAGGTGAAGTGCCATGCTGGCGAGTATTTCTATTGTACTCTGGCATATCTCGGAAAAGGGTCTCAGCTGTAGCAGGTCGGTGGGGCTGGGTGCTCCAGCATCTCGGTGCTCCCACACGACCTCTTCTCTCAGATGCGCTGTGAGGGCTTGTTCCCAAATAATATTTACCTCTTCCTCTCACACAGCCCCCAAACGAGTCCGAAGTCCCATCCCTCACTTGAAACCTGGTCATGGTTTCTCCTAAAGGGTGGAAACCCCAGTCTACACCAGCCTGTCTCCAGAAAGTTCAATTTCCTTGCTTTTGACTTGCTCTGTGCTTTTGCAACAGAGATGAATGGCTGGTTATTGCCACTGCACCATCGACCAAATTCAAGACCAAGATCGGAACCGGTGTAGACGAGGGCAGGTTTTTGGGGTGGAGCCGGAGAGAGGCTCGCAAAGGCAATCTGCCTGCTTCGTGGCCGGCAGCACGGGCAGGGGACGTGAAGTGTAAAAGTGGGAAAATTCTCTCTCCAAGGTTTGCGGCGACTTTAGCCACAAGGATGCTCGGGGAAACCCATCTCAGATCTCTGCCTTCTGCCCCCGTCTCCCTGCTGCCAGACCCCCTGGCCGCACCCGCGGCCCTCCTCCTGCAGCTGAATTTATTTTCCCCTCGTGATCTCCTGGCGATCTCGGCCGGGAGGGACGCGTGTCCCTCCCCACGCAGGGCAGCAGTCTCCTTCCCGGGGAGTGCCGGGACAAGCCGCCTCCCGGCAGCGGCTCCTCCACAAGTCGCTGCTCCGGGCCGTGCCCGGGGCTCCGCTCAGCCCGGCCACCCCCGCGGAGCCCCCGCACCCGCGGAGCTGCTCGCGTTGCTCCCGCGGCGGCGGCGGCGCGCCCCGGCCCTCGGCACATAAATCAGCATTAAACCCATTCCCCCCTCTGATCCCCGGTGCCACCATCTATTACTCCCCCAGTGTGTTTTCTATCACCTTTTGTTAGAATTACACAGCCGGAAACTTAATTTACCCCGAGCTTTAAAGACAAATAAACCCCGCAGGCCGGTGGCCCAGCGATATGCCTGTTTACTCCCGCGATCCGTAGATTATTATGAATTGTTGTGATTTTCAAGCTGCTGCTGGTTTAAATACCTTCTCGGCTACCCTTCCCTGCTGGAAAAAAAAAAATTCCACCCTCTCTTCCCGAGCAAGGGCCAAGGAGCAGGAGACCATCTCGCTTGCGCTGAGCTTTATTTACTTTTGCTATTATTGTTATTATTATTATTATTGAAATTTGGAGCGAGCGAGGTTTTCAATTGCTGAAATAATTGCTTGGGAGAAAGGTTGCTTAATCTGTTCATACATTATTGACTCGGGCTCCAATATTTGGCTTGCTGCTTTTTATCGCAAGAAGATCACGTATGAGAGTCTTTTGCATAACAATTTTTAAAGAGGACACATCCTTATATCAAAAGTGGACGTGACTTGAATTTTGCCGACATTTGTCCCTAAAATGACCCAATTCCGGTTACTGCCACTGGGCAGCAGTAACATTGCATCGTTTCTCCAGGCAATAGACTTATTTTGCTTTACTCTCTGCCCCTTTCCCTGTCTCCCACCCCCAAGCCAACACGTACTTTTAAAGCTGATTATTTTGTCTTGCTGCATTTTAGCACTACACACACTGTTTTCTCTCCCTGGGAACGGATGAGCAGAGAGGAGCAAGCCCAGCTCGTAGGAGCCACACGGATAATTAAAGCCGAAAGTTCCCAGGCAAGGCAGAAATAGTGCCTTCAACGAAATTTCGCTGTGAGCCGCCGCAGAGAGAGCCCAGCGCCAGTGTCGGTGCCTCCAACCACCTCCCCGAACATCATTTCACCGATGAGGATCAAAAGAGCCCCCCTCTCCCCTGCTTTTTCCAATAGAAATGGTGCTGCTTCCCAGACACACTGGTCAAGTTAGTTCCGGAATAAAGGATGACAAAAACACAAAGGATTCTCTTCCCCCTCCACCTCCCCTTTCTCCCCTTCTCAACTTCCTCGGTGCCTGCACACCGGCCTGGGGCAGGCCGGGACCCTCCCACCCGGTGTCGCCTCCCGGGTCCGGGGCCCGTCTCGTAGCCACGGCCTGGCCGTGGGGGTGTGAAGTGACAGAAGGAGGAGTGAAATATTGTGGAGAGGGGCATGGGGCTCGGCTCTCTCCAGAGCACTGGCACGGAGAGAGCCCTGAGCTGCCTGCCGACCGGAAGGGGCAAATTGGTGACATTCATGTCTCTCGACACCAGTGCTGTCGTTTGGACCTCGGGGTAAAAAACCTATAGAACACCAGATCTTTGCAAGAGAACCCCTGCCATCCCTGCAGGCAGGCGCTTGGTGAGGGGTGTGCACCTGAGAGCCGAGGAGAGGACCCCGTGAGGGACCATTCCTCCACGCCAGGAGTTGGGCAAACTTTCCACGGCGAAGGACCCTTTGCTCCCGGGCAGGGGATGGGCGCGGGGTTGGCAGGAGGAGCCCCTTGGGGCGGCCCTCGGGCAGAAGGGGAACCCGGCGAGGGAGGTCGTGCCCTTGTGCAACCTCTGAGCTAACAGCTACAGCCATTTGCACACGCGAGTGTGCGAGGGAATATTCCCCCACACGCCCGCTGCACCCGCGTTCAGCTGCACAAATGCACCCGCAAACCCTCGCAGGCAAATACACGCGCAGAGAGTGCAGAAGGGCTGGGAGACACAGCGGGGCTGCGTGGAGCTGTACGCGGACAGCCCCTGCCCCTACAGCCATGGCAGGACAGCGGGTGGGCGGCGTGGGTGCCAGTCCCGCGTGTGCCCCTTTGTCACCCAAATATCACGAAGTCGGTGAAGGGAAAAAGCTTTACTACCACGAAGAGGCAGCCCTGCACTCACTCGAGCTGGGAAAAGTCTCGGGGGTGTTGTTCCCAACGAGGGGCTCCGGCACCCTGGCCGGGCAGGGAGCCCCCCCTTCCCCGGGCGAGGACACCCCCTCCGCCCGCCAGAGCCCCGCGGAGCCGCCCCGGCCCCGGTCCCGCCGCCTCCCGCGGGGTCGGGCGGCGAAAGTTTTCCCGACTCTTCCCTGGGCTCCACGGCCCCCGAAGCCGAGAGAGAAGCAGGGCGAGACATAGGTGGGAAGGGCTGGAGGAAATTGAAAACATATTTAAAAATGTAAACGGGTCCGAGCCAGCCCGACCGGGTGTGCCGGCGACGAGAAGCGCGGCGGGACCGGGACCGGGACCTTCCCGGCAGAGCAGAGGTTGGTGCGGACCCCAAACCCTCCACGGAACTTTCAGCCCCTATCGGTAACGTCTTTAGGGAAGGGACGGGGGTATCTGTCCCGAAGTGGAGTAAAGCAGCTCTCAGAAACATCCACTGTAACTTAAACCAGATTGTCAGGGAGCAGCCGGGGCCGGAGGCAGCCGCCGGAGCTGCTCGTCGGGCGAAAGGATGCCGCTGCCCTCCTCGGATCCTCCCCCGGCCAGCCAGCGAGGAACATCTCCGGGAGCTGGGACTTTTTAAGACAGCCGATCCAGGTGACTTGTGCTGCTCGCAGCGAGGTAGGGTAGGCTGCAGATGTGGGTGGGAGGCGGGAGGGGGCTTGGGAAGCAAATGGGAAGGGGTTTGCAGCCAGGCCACTGGAAAGCAGAGAGTTATTTTCTTTTTCTTTTTCTTTTCTTTTCTTTTCTTTTCTTTTCTTTTCTTTTCTTTTCTTTTCTTTTCTTTTCTTTTCTTTTCTTTTCTTTTCTTTTCTTTTCTTTTCTTTTCTTTTCTTTTCTTTTCTTTTCTTTTCTTTTCTTTTCTTTTCTTTTCTTTTNGTTCTCTTTCCTTTTCTCTTCTTTTCTCTTTTCTTTTATAGTCTCTTATTTTCTCTTTTCTTTTCTCTTCGTTTTCTTTTCTTTCCTTTTCTTTTTCCCCCCTCTTACTTATTTTCTTCATTTTCCTTCTATTTTTTCCCTGTTTTTTATGCAACTTCCTATTTTTTCTCTTTTCAAGTTTCTTGACCTTTCTTTCTTTCTTTCTCTCTTTCTCTCTTTCTCTCTTTCTCTCTTTCTCTCTTTCTCTCTTTCTCTTTTAATTTCCTTTTTTAAAATTGTCTTTTTTTTGGTATTTTTTGGTTGTTTTTTTCCTTTTCCTGATCAGTTTTTCCTTATTTCACTTTTTCTCTTCACTTTAATTTTCCCTTTTTCTTTCCTGTTTTGTCTTATCTTTTCGTTCTTTTCTTTTTTCCTTTTTTTTTTTTTTTCCCTTGTAGGAAAAGAAACAAACCAATAATACCGCTAAGAATAAGAAAGATAGTTTTCTCTTCTCTGAGACTTCTGAGGGGTGTTTTGGTCTTCATCCCACTTGGGAAGGGGGGACAGACAATGAAGTAAATAAAATTAAACCTTTGCTACAGTTCCCCGTGGCTTGAGAGCCGTGTTTGGGTGGGGGTGGTCCTGGATGGTAATTGATTCATAACTCTACACCAGGACACCAGGGCACAACATCCCCGGCTCCCCGGGAACTTCTCGGGGGAGCGGGGCGGCCGCGCTGCCCG
>VXAD01006256.1:413289-453619 GCA_013399195.1 Dicrurus megarhynchus
TTTTTTTTTTTTTTTTTTTGTTTTGTTTTGTTTTGTTTTTGTGCTTTGTTTTGTTTTGTTTTGTTTTTCTCATCCTCGGTTGTGCTGCTCCGCCGAGCTCGGGGATCAGCGGGGTCACGCCAGAGGTAAAGGCAGCCCCGACGCCGGACGCTGCCGGGGTACCACGGGCGCTGCTGTTCCTCGGCGCGGGTGGGGTGTGGGCAAGGGCTGTGCCTGCAGTGGGGCCGGTCTCGGTCCGTCGTGCCTCCCAGTGCCCACGGAGACGCTCCTCGCCCGCTCCCCGGCGCCTCTATCTGCGAGGACATGCTGCCACTCGAGAAAACACCGCAGGGACCCGAGAAACGGTGGCAGTAAACGGGCATTTTTATCTATCTCCTCTCCCTTTCTTTGATTGCCAGATGAAAGGGACACCCCACTTGTTACCCTGCCCCCGTCCACCGCAGGCTCCCCCCGGCGGGGAGCAAGGCTCGGGGACCCTGTGGGGGCATCGGGTCTCTCAGGAGTCCCCTCACGCCAACAGACCTTTTAAGAAATAGGTGGAGGAGGAGCTGCACCTGCACGGCCTCGCCGGGCCCAGGAGAGGTTGGGAGAGAAGTTAAGCTTAAACCCCCAAATCTGGAGCAAATGGAGGCAATGAGGGCTGTGCTCTGGTGGGTGCCTTCAGTTATGAAAAGATTGAAGAAGGCATGGGAAATAATATTAACTTTAAGATCAGCCCCATTTTTTTTTCTTCCAGAGAACAATGCATGCCTTATCTCCCTCTGAATAAATAAATCATAATTGCCCGACAGTTACCCGTCACAATAAACTTGACCAGATCTTCCAACAATTAGTTACGCGTTCTCTCCGCTCTGGTAAAAGTCTTGTTAAATGTGATGAATGTTAAAATAAGCTACCCTTGAACGTACTTTCCAAGATCTTTATTGGAAAAGTACAAGTATTTAAGCCTCTTAAGGAGACCATAATGAAAGAGGGTGACTGGTACAAGATAAAGACTAGAGATAGCACTAGATATTCAGATACAAATGAAATACTGATTGGATCATGCCTTTTTAATGGGGTTTGATGTATTCCTGGTGCCGCTTAAAAAAAAAAATAAAGCTGTACCCTTTTCCTTCATGAGCCAAGCACTGACTCCAGCAGCAGTTTTGCTGCAGAGCACTGTCTGCTTGGCCCTTTCCATGGGCAGCTTCAGCTGCCTAGAATATTGCCTGGGAATATCACACCTCAGTTATTGCAGTACATTTCTCCAGCAGGGCTACTGCAGCAGTACCTGGACCCCAGCTGAGAAGGCGCTCCCCATTAGGCCAGGCTGAGGCAAGCCCATGCTGTCCATCAACCCTTAGGAGACAAGTCAGTGGTTTGGATGGAAGAGGGAGGCTTGCAAGATATGAGGCTTCCCTAGCAGAATGTGAGTGGAAAGTGTTTTGAAGCCTTCTGACTCCAGCTCTCCATTCATCAGATGCCCACAAGAGCCCTGGGCCAGCTTCATAATCAGGGACATCCGTGGAATCTGCCCCTAAGACATGGAATAGCAAGGCAGGAGCAGAGCAGCAGACTTGAGCACCAGCACACAAACAGCCCCAAGAGCTGGCCCCAGGTGTATCCTTCTGGCTAAGGAATCAGAGTAGACCTTTGCACATCTGAGGACCTTTAACTGGATTAGAAAAATGACCAATATATTTTTTTGTTGTTCCCAAGAAAAGTCTGATTTTTTGCTCGGGATCACCCCACTTGTGTGTTTCTAAGTTATTAACCTGGCTGTACCTGTGTGATGGGTCCTGGGCTGGAAATACTGGTTCTCCTTGAGCAAAACAAGGAGAAGCTGCACTGAGGCTCCTCTCTGCAGGTGGTGTGAATCAAGGTCAGGCCCTGGAGTGGGCAGAGTGATTTCTTTCTGTCCCTGTTGGTGCAGAGCAGGGCACTGAGAATTTCACCTGAGCCAGGCAAGGCTCCTAGGCCACCTACACACCAGGAGATCACACAAGGAAATTCCTTGTGTGTTTTCCAGCTACACCCTTTTCACAGTGATGGATGTCTTGGTGCAGCCCAGGTCTGGACATTTGTAGCACTGTGTGAGCTGCATGCTACTGGAGGAGCTAGTGAGGCTCCATCCCTGGAAAAGCAGGTAGGGAATTTCATGGTGGAGGTTCATAGCTTGGAGAAAGAAGGGATGTTAGAGTAGCAACCTAGTGGTTTCACTTGCAGCCTTTAACATCTATAGGTCTTTTTACATGGAGGGTCATATATTTAAAGTGGATTTCTGTAGTAATGTAAGGTTGTTTGAGGCTCCTTCCCTTAAGTAAAAACACACGAAACCCTTGCTTTCTTGTGGAAATGAGCATAAATATGGATCCATTTCTGTAGTGGTTTAACATGCAGCTGAATTTACCCCAGAATGTCTGTTATAGGATGCATCGTATAAATACATAATGAGTCACATTTTAGATACTGATCATGTCCTCCATAGATAATAATATCAGTTTGAGGTTATTACAGGTTCTGTGATGTAGCTGTTTCATATTTGACTTTTTAAAATATGTTCCACTTACTTGTAGACCACACAAGCTTTGTGGAGGACACCTGGTATCTATTAGATTGTTTCAGTCCGTGGAACAAAGCTAATCTGATATGACTGGGGAAGTTGGGAGTTTTGCCATTGATTTCAATGGCAGCAGGATGGGACTCAGAAGGTTGAACTGTAAAAACACAATTCCATATGATTTTATTCACATCTAGCCTGTCAGGAATAAAATCCCAGCAGCCAGAGGTCAGGGGAGCTGCACTGTGCTAAGTTGCACTCGTGCAGGATTGCAAGCACAGACAAACCATCTGCACATGCTGATCTGCAGCTTTCACCTGAGGTTTAATTTAAAAATGAGCATCAGCTCAGCCTGAGCTACAACAATAGACTAGTGGCCTGAATACTACTGTAGATAGGATAGATCTTGGCAAAAATAACAGGCACCTAGCACTGCCAGAAGAAAGTAGAGCATTCCTCTTTGCCTTGCATATTGTAGCTTTCTGAACAACCAGGAGATGGTAAAATTACAGTTCATAGTGCCAAGCACCTACTCCTCCCACCTGAGGACGTTCCTGAGCACTGATTTCAGTGGGATTGCTGAGCCCTTGTAAACTGGTTGTGCAGTGTGGTTGGTCACAAGTCATGGACAAGCTCTAACTTTCCAGGGAGTTTAGCAGCAAAGATGAAAGATTTTTTCCCCAAAAGATTGAAACCCAGAGTGCTGTAGAAAGTTTCAGGATCCTGCAGATCCTCTTTAATCCACTAACTCTTGACCACTGCCCTGAAATTCCTGGGTGCTCCCCTTGCTGTTCCCCAAATCCATCACAGAACTGCTTTAAAGGCGGTGTCCTGAATGGAGAGCTGGTTTAAAGTGGTTTAGCTCTGCTGGTTTCACTGCTGTGGGACAAGGTGGATGCAGACAGCACGGGTTCCCTACCCTTGCATTCTGCTTTACACCAGCTCCAGATTAGTCTCTGCAGTGCTGATGCTGAGTGAAGAGAACACAGCACCCAGCTCACGCTTCTGCCTTTCAAGAAGGCTTTTAGCTCTGCTGTGGGTTTTTGTACTTGGATACACGTTGCTCAGTCAGTGGGTTTTACTACCCTGAGCCTGCAAAGCTTGAAAAGTTACTTGTAAGCTTTATTTAAAATTACAGCTGTTCGTCACACTCAAGCTCTTCTTTATATCCAATAAATTATTAAAAATGACTTAGGAGAACATGTAAATGATTGAACATGAATGACGTCACTATTGCTAATACTGCATATTAGGGGCCCAATTTGGTTTGTGGTTTTGTTTATTTTTTAAGGACTCCTTTATTTTGGATTCTTCCTAAAATCATACTTATAGCAGTAGTCACTCTGAGAATTGAACTTATCATTGTTTTATGTCTGGCAAAATCATCCTTGAAACCACCAGGAATTTTGTGTATATGAAGCCAAAAGTAAATCGGGGTTTCAAGATCTGTTTCCAAGCAATTCAAAAGAGTCTTAGGGTTTTTATTTAATTTGGATGGAGTGAACTTGAAAGGAGAGCTCAAGCACTAGAAATAAATATGGTTCTTTTCCCACTCTATATGCATAGAATGAAAGAAGACAGACTTGGAGACAGCTTCATGAGACATCTAACCCAACCCTTTGCATCACACAGAGTAAAGGTTGCACTAATCCAGCCCTAAACTCCATTTTTATCTTCTGCATCTCTACTGGTGCCTTAATTATCTCAATAGGCAATTATTGTGTTTGCCAGGAAAGCTGTGATCAGCTGTACCACTGCAATTATTTTCATGTTTCTGTTTCTGCAAATATTCTTTCATTTAGAAGTCACAGGAAAATGTTTGTGTGTTAAATGGATTTTCTAGTCAGATAGATTAAAAAAAAAATTACATGGTGGTGTAGGAATTCCAGTAGCTCTTTAATATTTAGTTAAATAATAGAATTAACTTGGTTCTAATTTTTGTCAGTGCTAAAGCATGCATTGAATGGTAAATCATTTAGAATGGTTTCTGGGTAAACTAAGACAAGTACTAGAACAGACTTGCATATCAAATTTATTAGAAAGCCTTCTTTTGAACTATATTTTGGGTAAGGGAGTATAAAATTAATCCAATTTAAGTTTATGTAAGAGTAGCAAACTAATTACAAATTCACAAAATTAATTGCCACAGAGTTACTGAAATTGTTACATGACTACTTTAAATAGTCCTGGAAGGACGGAAAGTCTCTAAAGCCAGGGATCAGAGCTGCACCAATTTTCAGCAGCCCACAGGTCCTGAGAGTACAAAGCCATCTCCAGAGCCAGCCCTAATTCAGAATAACTACAGCTCCTGCATTCCTGGCACACCACAACAAAAGACAATAAATGGAGTCGGGTTTTGTCCGGTCCAGTCAGCCCTCGCTACTGTGTTCAATGGTTTGCTTCACTCGAATGCAGGACTGGACTCAATATGTGCCTGCTCTTTTTTTTTTTTTTTTTCTTTATCCAGCCCCTCTGTCCCCTCCTTTTCTTTCTAAATGTATGTAGAAAGAAAAAGTCCCTCCACAGTTTTCAGGATCAGCCCCTCCCAAATTGCATCTTAGGGTGCCTCTTTGCTGTACTGCACATTCCCCACCATAAATACATCCCAAGCACATTAGGACCGGGGGGCTGCAATGTTGGTGAAAGGGACATTACAGGAGAAAAGTTCAAAACCTCAGGGCCTGATCCTGATCCCTTTGAACTTAACAGGAGCTGTTGCATGGGCTTCAGTGGGAGCAAGCTTGTGTGCTCTATGTGCAGAAGCATTAAACTTAAAAGCAAGCTGTTTAAAAGGCTGCATTGTTTCTTGCTTGTACTGATAGTTTCTCATGTAAAGTTCTATATATTCTTTCACAATAAATACATGAAACAGTTAATCCAATGTTATATTGTTTAGTAATATTTTACTTGCAAATGACCATCATTTCTTCTCTGCTCTGTTTGTTCTTCTGAACGTCTGTTTTGTATTCTGGAAATAGAAGAGCTGTTCTTTTAATGCCCATTTCTTTCTGATGATAATCGTTCTTTCTGGCAAATGCTGTGACTTGCAGCTAGTCTATATTTTCGATCAGTAAATATTGAACCACAATGGCGAGGAAGGTCTGAGCTATGATACGGCTAAAACAAACAAATAGAAACCAGCCCACTTTTTTTGGGTTATATTTCTATTATTTTCTGGATAGATGTACCCTCCTCTAAGGTGGTTCTAAACTACTACTTTGTCCCAGAGGGGATGTAAGCCAGACTGGTTTTGGATAGTAGCTGCAGTGGGGAGGGCAGGAGCCTTGTGGGTCAGTGGCTAATACCCTGCCTGCTCTCTGCCTGCCCCGTGGGGCAAAGGACAGGGTCCTGGGGGTGGCTCCATGAAGACATCAGGGTGGTGGCCCAAGGGATGATGCTGGGCACCACTCAGCGCTCCACGCTGGAGCATGGGGCTGGCACTGAAACTGGGGTTTTGCCATGAGATTTTGGGGCTGAAGGGAAGGTAGTGCCCGAGGTATGGGGCAAGACAGACCTTGCTGCAGGCTCGGTGCTGTGGTAATCCCCTTCTCCTGGCAATGCCCAATTGCAAAGACAACCAGCGGGCCAAATCCCCGGCCCTTCCCGAAGCAAAATGCCATTGACTTTAATGAGCGTTTGCAGGCAGATTTCGGATAAGTCAATGTGGACTTTTGTCTGTGTGAGGACTGAAGGATTTGGCCTACGGTCTTTTACAGTATGAAGTTAATCAACATGCGGGAAATTCCCACACCCTGTAAAGGGCTCTATTGTACCTCAGCTCGACAGAAATCTCTGTTAAATCACTCTGCTAAAAAAGCTGCGGGTATGATATGAACCAAAGTAACTCCAAGTCAGTTAACAGGATCTTCCCAGGAATGTATCAAAAAAAAGCTTCCACAAAAAAAGCAACCTGGATAGTTCAATGGGAGCCAGTGGGGAAGTACCCGCTCCTGCCCTCATTAACATCAATGGGAGTTTCCCCATTGATGGAGCCCATTCAGTGGGAGAGGAACTGGGCTTTACAGTAGCACTTTAAATTATATTCAAAGGTCACTTAAATTATATGGTCACTTTAAAACCGCTCTCCAGAAACCTGAGTAATATTCAGTTATGCTGGGCACTTGCCTGAAAGTGTCAATTAGGATCTCTTTGGATACATTCACTTTTGAAAAAGCCAGTTGGCATCAGCAGCTTGTTGTAGGAGCTGCTGCAGTCTAAGGTGTTAAAATGAAGCATTTGTTTTTGAAATGACCGATAAAGCCTGTCAGCATTTGCAATCCAGCTTGAGAGCGGTTGTGCAAGGCAGACTGTTTGATGTCCAGGCGGATAGTTTGCCACCTTGGGCAGGATCCAAGTTTTTCGGGGAGCTGAAATTATCACCGGACAGTATAGAAATACAAGCATTTGGCAACATGAAGTATAGATAGAGATACCATCCTATAAATAATCTATTCCTCCTCCAGTTATATGGGATCCTGGAAATAATATTCTCTATTATGAAGGAAAGGTGTCAAAGAATAGGCTGGAAAACGTGAGCACAGCCAAATGGCTTACCTGCCAACACAGGCACAGCTTGCCCTCTAAGTTAGCTGTGCTTTCCTTGTCTGCCATAATATCTACAAGAAGCAATAAACAGTCTAAATAAAGCATTAATTCTCAGCCTTATCACTTACGGATCCATTATGCCTTCATATAATTTACTAATATTTATCTAGATGAACTAAATGTTACTGAAAATTTAAAGGTGGTAAACATGCTGTCTGCTGAATTATTCTGTGCATGCTGGGGAAGTAGCTCATGGCAGAATTGAATTATTTAATATTATTTTCCAGTATCATGTAGACGAAGTATAAGCTTCATTTTTGGATTATGATTTGTATTATGAAATGCTTATCAAGTGTTTTCCAAAGATTAGTTTAGTTTTAATTAAATAAACCTTTCTCAGGAGAAAGCTCCCAACTACTCCTCGTACCCAGAGGCTACTGTACTTGTTGTTTTTAATTATTTTTCACTGTTACCCAAACTGCTTTGGGTACTCCTGCCCAATTAAATCACAGACATGGGCTTCTTATACACAATATGTTTAATATTTAATTTTAATTAAATTAATTAAATTGTTTATTTAATTTTATGTGCATTATTGTGCATGAAGCAATGCAAAATTTATGATAGGAAGAATTTGTGGGAGCTTTCAAACAAGCTAATTACTGAGGTAAAAAGAGACTTCTCTCTTTCTAGGGAATAGGCATTCGACCATAAGGAGATAACAGAAGTTGTTTGGATAAAATTATAGGTGGTTGCGCAGCATTAAGAATTATTTGTTTTACCTTACTTTATCTTGTAACCATTACTTGATCATATTATAATAGATTTGACAACAGCCTTCTCCCACAGTTGTTGCAGGCAGGTAATCAAGTATTTATCAGGTTAAATAAACCTAAAGCTACGATATAAACGTGCTGGTAACATTAAAAATCAGCAACTCTTGTGTCACAGATACACATTTTTCGTTACACCCTGGGTCTTATTTCTTCCGACAGACCTATTTATCTTTTAGGTAATCTTTATGAGAGCCTGCTGTTTATTAAAAAGAGTAGCAAATAGAAAAAATCTGTTTTTTACTAGTACAGATTATTTGTTGTTATAGACTTTTTTTTTCCTAATGAAGATTTCTTTCTCATCAGAAGAGGAGCAGCACAATATTTTCTAATCTGGTGGCGTATTGTTTTGAGAAGGTCACTGATGCTGGGTATAGACAGAAAACTGTTTTGCATGACCTTGAGGCACGTTATTCTGGCAGGACGTTAATAAGCAAGAAAAACATAAAAATGCCCATTTGTAATGTTAGTTTTTATGGTTTGTATAAAGGTAGCTCACAAGCCTCTTTTGTACCCGTGCAGAGGCTGTGGGGACCCATCCAAATCCCTCTGGATTCAGTGGGGTGTTTCTAGCGGTGCTGGGAAGGTTGGAACAGGCCCTGTGGGGCTGATTTCTTAACTCTGGAGGGAGGAAAACTGTACTTGTGGCACGGCTGCATTTGTCAGGGTACAGCTCCAGGGAAGAGAGAGCAGGATCAGGCCCCTGGGCTGCCACGGGATGGGAAAGGGCCCTGGAAATGCAAACCAGGCTCGTGGTGAAAGCAGCCCTGCCTGCTCTTGCAGTTGCTGTGCTGAGTGCAGCTGCGAGCACGATCATCCTGGCTGAGGGGGATGCAGGTTCTTATGGAAAAAAAAATAAAGGGAAGCTTTTTGGCTTCCCCCCTGCCCTCTCCTTGCTCCATGGAAATGCAGAATGCATTTTGTGAACTCCAAACATCTGTGAAGTCATGATGGACATTTTCTTTTTTCTTGTTTATAGGTTAAAAGGGAGTTCATAGCGAAATAGAACATGTTACTTCTCTGAGTACTGTGACAATTAAAACAAATATAAATAAATATATTCACAGGAATTATTCATATAATAATTAACAACTCCTCAGCCCCAAGAGCAGAACAGCTAAAAACAATTTTTCTTGAATGTTAGGGATATTCATAGAGCAATAGTTTTATTTCAGCAGATTAAATAGTATCATAAAAATAGCTGATGATGCAGTAAATTAAAAATCAGACTGGGGTCGACTTTACAGCAGCTTTTTTTAGTCTAATACAATTACCCATTACTGGCTAAACATTAGTTTTAAATCAACAGCAGTTGTCACAAAGAATTTTCTCTTAAAATTATTACTGGAAGAATTTAAAATGAGAGCAATATTACCAGATACACAAGGCCTGAAGAGATCTTAATACTGAAGGAACACACATCATAAAGACTCATCTAGATGTAATTTTTTCCCTGCAGTCTCTATCCTGCGCAGAGCCAGGCAGAGCGATGCCTATGCATAAGATGCCTCCCTACGTACAGGCATACACCGGGAGAGAAATCCACTTGAATTCACAGAGATTCAGCCTCACCTCGGAGTGGTTAGACTTAAAGGAGAGCCGTGAATAAGGAATGAGGCTGGGACCAAGCCCTGTGCAGCAGCTCCGTGGCACCCGGGGCTCGCTGCCTGCCCCGGTGTTCGGTGCCACTTTGGATTTCCACACGCTCAAGCGTGCACAGCGGCATTAGGGAAGCGATAGCACCCGATTATTTCCAGCCCCTTCTCAAGATACTCTGTGCAGTATCGGAAAACTCCAAAGTTCAAAGCCTTTGCATGCTAATGGGAAGAAGGTTTATGCCATGAATGAAATGGGAAAGGGCCACATGGTGCTGGAGCCTGTCGGTGGGGAGAGGGGGGAGATTCAGGGTGCCACGTGCAGCTCCCCGTAGCCAGCACCAACACAGCACTCAGATCGCCCCCATTCCCAGCTGCTGTGACAAGAATGGGTGCAAAACAGGCATTTTTTGTTGCCTGCTTTTCCTTCCCTTCTCAGGAAGACCTGAGAGAAGACTGGAGAAACAACAAGTGTGTCAAGCCAACGTGGCATATTTAGAGCAGGACATTTCCCAAGTATAAATAAATGCTTTTTACCAGCCACAAAGACACACAGATGCTCTACTCTGTGCTCCCATGCTTGCACTAAGGCGGGGAGAAGCTCGGATATAAGGTTCATGATGTAAATCAGGGCAGGCAACTGCAAGGAAGAAGTAGCTATACGATTTACAGAGTAAATTACTGGCTTCACTAGATTTCATTATCTTCACCAAACCGTTCTTTATATTTCAATGTGTTTATATTTTATTCAGGGATCTTTTCAGGGCAGGAGGCTGAGCATGCACACCGTCGCCATTTCCTGAGATGCGTGCAGGGTTCCGGGAGTTATTTATAAAGGCAAACTTTGACTTTTATAGGCAGGGCGAGATTATTTTCCCTAGCTAAATATATGTTTTAGTAAGTGTGCTAAAGGTACTTTAATATATGTGCCTGTTATCTGATGAGCTTACTGCAACAGCTGCTGTTTATCCATGACGGCATACTGCTCTAAGATTGATGGGTGGAGGACTCATAGGAGCCAGCTCCTGGGAGACCCTGCCCCGGCACCCCAGGCTTTCCCAGCTGGTGCCCCATACATGGCCAGCAGGGCAAACACAGCCGTGTCATTCCGTGGGCACCGTCGGACCGTGCAGCTCTGCTGTGGCCATCCTCAACCAAAATGGAGCCGAGGCAGCTGTGGGAACCCTTGCTGGCTGATCCCAACATTATTGCTTTTTGCATGGGGTCCCAAAGGGAGCTGATGGTGGAGGGAGGTAGGGTTTGTACACAGCAAAGGGAAGATTTATGCTATGAGGTTTCCCTAGGTTCAGAATTGGAGTAGAGGCCACACAAGAAAGGAGGCGAGGCAAAGGGAACGTGAGAGGGCAGAGGGTTTGATGGCTAAAACCTGAACTGGTGGCTGTTTACTGCTGGGACAGCTCATCCCTTTGTGCTGGCCACTCCTGTGGACTCAATTACACCATGTGCTGATGCTGTGTTTCATTTCTTTTAAATCCAGCACTGGCCATCTTCCTTCCCTTTGTCCGTGGCATCTGCTGCAGCGTTACCTAACTTCTCCTGCACTTTCCACAGAGAAATCCTTTGTCTCTGGCAGTGCCCATTTCCCCAGGCTCTCTTGCACTTACAGCTTCACTCCCACAGCGGTGGTCACTGAGGGGGTCATCTCCTGGTGCAGGAGCTATCTATAGGACAGGGTGAACTTCCAGGCCTGTAGCCTGTTGCATGATGCCTCCCCTTCCCTTCCTCGTACTCTGGGACCAGAGCCTCCCTGGTGACATGAGGATGAGGATGAAGGCAGACACCCTGGTGGTGGGGGTGTCACGAGCCACAGGCAGTTATTTCCT
Source organism: Dicrurus megarhynchus (assembly GCA_013399195.1). Lineage (NCBI taxonomy): Eukaryota > Metazoa > Chordata > Aves > Passeriformes > Dicruridae > Dicrurus > Dicrurus megarhynchus. The sequence goes on from VXAD01006256.1 coordinate 424,649, forward strand.
GCCACTCCTTATGAGGGTGCAAAACATTTGTGTGACTTAACATCTGAGTCAGGAGTGCAGGTCTTAAGGAAGGGTAATCTTAACCTGACAGAGCAAAACATCTCCAATGGTGCTGTTCAAAGCCATCAGAGGAGCCCCATTAGCTCCAGCATGGCTATCCCAAACTGCGTGGTCAAAGCTGTGTGTGGTACCACACACAAAGTCTATATTATTATTTAACAGAAAATAAATAAGAAAAGAGAAAATAGAAAACAAAAATGTAGTGTTTGTAGAGAAAAATCTATTTGATCACTGTATTTTTATGAAAACAAACTTTAAATCTGGTTTAGTACAGCACTTCTGGACTTCAAAACACCATGAATTTAGAGTGGTACAATTCTCCCCTTTCTAGCTCCGTATCTCTCTGTCCAGCAGGTAGTCTCCATCACAGGCACTTCAGTGCATTTTGTAGCCTATTTATCATTACAGTTGTTTGATGAAGTAGAGCAATTTAATTATTCCCATTTTTCAGCAGTGGAGCTGAGGAATAGGAGAGCTAAATGATTTGCTCAAAGTAGTACAAGAAATCTGTGGCCGAGAAAGGCTCTGCCCTGGGGCTTTCCTGCAAGACATTATTAAGACTCAACTTCAAAGATGGGACATTTTGATACATAAAAATCTGGCTACTGCTCTAGGATGGAGTTTTACCTTGGCTGCCTCAGCTTCAGGCCAGCATGTTGTGTGGTGGTTGAGTGTAAATTTATTATTCTCAAGGAAAGGAAAAAAACACTCAAAAAAGAAGTAGAGGCTGAGAGTTGCTTAAAACTGAGGAAATTGGTGGGAAGGAGTCAGAAGCTCCTGATGATTTTATTTCCTCCCTGTGCAAGCAGTGCACGTAGAATATATCACGTGAGTTTACTTACATGTGTGTGCACTGCACACACGCGTTGTGTTTCCCTTCATGTATTTGATCTATTTAACCGTTTTGGGCACACTGTTTATATTCCCAGCAACAAATAAAATGCCGCCCCATAGGCAGAAGTCTTGCACACAGGGTTTGAGTCCAGAAGTAATTTTCTTTTTTTCACAGTGGAGTTATTAAGCTCTCACAATACGGGTTTACAGCCGGAGCGCTGACAGACTTAATTTTGAGAGCAATGTGATTAGGGCAAGGCACAAGGTAGTGCTGTACCAGTGCTTACCTTTATTAGCTGTGACAGTGGCATAAGTCCAGCCAGCTGAGGGAAAAAACAAAACTAAGGCAAACAAACAAACCTCCTCCAGCAGCAAACTTTGGCTTTTGGAGGTGTGCTTTGGGGGATGCGTGATGCCAAGCAAATTCCAAACTGGGGGAGACTCGCGTGCGCTTTTGCTAATATTTATTTTATGACACATTATAACTACTGTGTGTTACTGTTGCTATGAACCCTTGGGAAATAAAACTGGGAGCTGTGTTGTGGTGAAGCTAAGAGTCCACAACTTTATTAAACATGGAAGCCGATGTACACGGCACGAGCAGCAGCCATCGGTGCTGGCCGAAGGCAGGCAGTGGTGTGGCCAGGAACTCTCCCCAGCACCTCCACATCCTCCTTGCAGGGCCAAGCTGTGCTGCTCCCACGGGTCCTGCTTTGCACCTGCTCGTGTCCACTGAAAACAGCTGAAATGTCACTGTGCCAATATTAGCTGCACGCAGGGAGCTGCACCCTGATCAGCTGGAGAGTGGAGATTACTCACAGATATTGCTCTGAGGAAAGCTGCAGAGGGAAAGGAAAATGAAAGAAAAACAGCATTCTCTATAAAAATTCTCAGGCAGGATTAATCAGCTGCATGTTTGGTTCCCAGTTATTTGTCTGGCTCTTGCTCCAGGTTGTGTTTCTGCTTTGGTATCGAGAGGCTGCCAGGGCTGCCGATGCTTGGTGTGCAGCTCCTCACAGACACCAGCGCCGGTAAAGGGAAGGCAAACACAAAATCTTCCTTCGAAACATCCTTCGTTTTTTTTTATGAGATGGTAAAACCCAAATCTAATGAGTTTGTACAGTCTGAATACCAATCTCATTAAAATGCTCTTTTCCATTTCTTTTGGATCAGACCCTGCTATAGTCCTTCCCTAAATATTAATCATTTGTCTGTTGGGACCATGTTCATTTTCCATTTTGTTCTTCTACCAGCATTTTTAGGGACTGAATAATTGCTCTCTGGAAACAATTATAAACCCAGTTAACTCTTCCCTTTCCCATCTTCTCTTCCAAATGCACTACATTGTCCTGGTTTTAAGGGATATATGAATAGGTTTCCTTATTCTTTCTTTGTCTGGGGATTGACGGCTTGCATGTAAAAAGAAAAAAAAGAGGAAGGTAAATTAATACCTTTTTCAACTTTTCTTTGTGAGCTTCTATGAGACAGTGGATCGAGAAATTTGAGGCAAAAGTAAACAGCATGCAAGGACTGAGTGGCTCGTTGGACTGGTGGGCTTGTGCTGATACTTGTTTCTAGGCAGGTACTCAAAGAGTATGTCACACAATTCCATTTTGAATAAAATGCATGGCCAGGAGAAAAAGTAACCTCCATCCTCCTGTTTTTAATTTTTAGCTCTAATATAGACATATTTTGCCACAGCTGTAAGAGAACAGCAATGTGAGGGATGATTTGGTGTAAGAGGTCTTTGCCTGAGTGATACTGAGAATATCTTGCTAAAAGATAACGGGTTACTCTTTTCTCTTCACTGTGGCAAAGGCACGTGGTATTTGTAAAAGTGTGCAGTTAAATGCCCAAAGTGAGGAAGTGTAGCAAAAAGCAGTCTGAAGTTTCTGGCTCTTCAGGGGTCAGACCTCAGAAGCCAAAACTCAGATCCAATAAAGGGAATTAGGAATTTCAATACTAATGAACTATTGTGGGACACAACAGTCAACTCCGGGGGTCCCACTATCCTAGGGCATCAAAGGATGTTATAAAGCTACTGCTTTAGTTTGTCGTCCCATTAGGAGAAGGATATCTTTGCACTGACAGAACCCTCTTTTGATATTTTGATTAAAATTTATGAAGTTCTGTAATCATCTCTTCTTGCCACTCATTGCCATTATGATCCCTAAATGCCCTCTTCTGTGATTTTCCCCTTCTCAAAGCTTTTTATGGTATTCAGATCATCTCTGTCTGACAAAGTGGGAGGACAGAACATTTGTGAAGGCACTCTAGCTCCTAATTGGAGTGATAGTAGCACAAAGGGCTCTGGAAACAATACGTTGTGCTTAGGAACGAGGCCAAGAAGGGCTGCCGTGCCCTTCAGCAGAGTGTCAGCCAAGTCATGAATAGCTCAAGGGTTGTGAGGAGTAAACAACCTGGCTCATCAAGGCTCTTCACAAACTGTGACAGTTGAGCTTCTCTTACTGTGGAGATTTTTCCAATTACTGTCCTGACAGGATCATTCAGCACCACACTGGCTTTTACCTTCTTTCTGGAAGTGGAATAACTTCTTGTAGATCAAATGCAATCTTTACTGCCATTTCAGACCATAGGTCCTGCAGGAGGCAATCCTTGGGACACTGAGAGTCCTCTGAGTTCTGTGCAGGTATCATGCAGGACCCAACACTTGCCAGCAACTTATGATTTTCTTTGAAAGAAGCTGTTGTTAAAGTCTTTCTAACCAACTTTTCCTGCCTCCTTGAAAAGTCTCAGCTTTAAGGAAGACTTTTGAGAAGATTGTAGCAAAATAATTGGATAGCTTTTGACTCTGCTTGGTTTCTCCCTGACACTGACAGGTTAACCTGAACTTCGGTGGTGACACAGAGCTACTCTTGCATGCTGAGCACATCTTCAGTCTATCTGGCATTTTTGGCCAGCAAGGCAGAAATCTGTTCTAAGATCTAAACACGCCTGGGCCTGCCACCCTCAGCTATCACCACAGTGAATGTGATCAGATCATGGCAGCAAAGTATGGTGCTGGACACACAGACACAGGTAGAAGGGGTGGTAGATGCATTTTTCACTTAAACCTAGGAGGGACTGGCCACTTTTGCAGCTCAACTGAAGACTTTTGCCTGGGGTTTGTGAAGAGCCGGTGATGTGCTGGCCCAGCTGATACTTCATGCAGAAAGTACAGCACTGGCTCTTGGTGGTGCAATTTGAAAAGCTGAAGTTTGATTATGTGTGGTCCAGTCTTCAGCTACACAAGAGCTCTGGTCTTTTGTCTGGTAGCTGAGGAAACCTGAAGGATTTGGTCAAACTGATTTAATGAGGTACAATTAGGTAACAGGACCCTCTTTACCAGGGAGTGTTGGCATGGGAGTTAATATTGCCCTAGATCTTGCAACATCTGCCTTCAGTTGTCTGAAGTCTCCCAAATCTACCAGTGTGACAAGGATGGTCTGGGCATGGCCTGAGGACCTGGGGGACAGGGGGTGGACAATTTACCTTTGCAGAAGGCAGCAGTGTGAAACCCTTGAGGAGGAACAGGTAGAGAGTTACAGATATCAGCAGGTATAGTCCTGAGCCTGTCCTGTTACAGGAGAAACATTTTCAAAATCAGCTGTCTCAGTTCAGGCTTCAAACCTGTTAACTGTAGTTGTCTATCTAATAGACTTTGTAATGACTTCTGCATTTATGTGTTGGACTGATGGAACATTGTCTCCAGTGGTATGTGTCTCCAGAGCTGCTGACACAGTGGCAGCTCCCTTTTACTGGCTCTGCATCATTTAATTGCATCACTTCCTGTTGTTATTTTCTCTTCATCTCCATAAACAGTTGCTTTTACTTTAGTCCTACATTTCCATCCCTTTCCACCATTTTTCCTGGAAGAATCAACCGTCATCTCTTGAAGCTCTCTAAATTCAGCATATCTCATCTAGCACAGCCTGAATGCTCCTGCATGTGGGAATCCAGGGCCAACAGTTTCAGTTCTCATATTCAAAAAAAGTTCCTTTTTTATTACATCAATTTAATATTAAAGAGAAATTAAAACTTGTCATTCTTGTTTACAATTTTTTTTTCAGACCCCTTTAGATTTCTTGTTTGCATAAATGAAATGATTTCATGGCTGTGGAACAAAACAATGGGTAGTGTTGATGCCATATATTATGAAATAGGTCTTCACGGATCATGTTTTGGGAGTATTTCAGTGTCTGTATCCATTCAGACTTTAGCTTCTCTGCAAGACTTAGAAGATCCCAAATGTTGGTTGTGCACACATAATAACTTATTCATAACTTCTTTATATGCCACTCTTCTTCCTCATAAATATACTAATAAAACTCATTATAGAAATCAAAGCTAGCTAATATAATATATCTGATGGACAGCTGTCTCTGGATGCATGAATTATAATTACATGAAGCAAGATGGTCTTATTATGCCAGGATATCTCTGCTCTGAATAAATTTCTATTACTGGAGTGTAATCTTTTGACTCAGGCCAGATGACAGGAACTTGCCCAAGTAAGTCCCTCACAGTATTACTATTGAGCTGCGCTTTCACTTGTAGAATTGCAATTGGATAAGTGGTGCTGGAAGTTGTGTCTTTGAGTAGCAGTGGCCTGAGTGAGGTGCAAGGTTGGGGGGGAACAAGAAGCATTCATCTTCTGAACTGGTCTTACTTACCACTCCAGCCTGCTTTCAGGCTATAACTTAATGCCATACGCTGATTTAGATGTAGCACTTGTCAGCCAAGAACAAGACTATAAGACACAGACATTTGAGGACTTGACCCATACTTTATTGTGAATACGTGATTGAACTCTGAGCTGACAGACAGACAGAGACAGCCACTAGTGTGAGAAAGAGAATTTGTTCTGCCATGTAAGATTTCAAAATATCTTAAACTCAGATTGTATTTTAAGATTACATCGCTCTTAGCAAATTTCTCGATAGTATTTGATAAGCTGAGTGATTTTTCTAAACTTATTTTTTACCACCTTTTCTTCTGTACTTTGCTAATAAAAATGGCAGCATCTATTTTTGAGACACCACTTGGGACACTCTTTATTTCAAGGGATTTCTCTCCTCACATCTCCAGTATTCATATGAATGAGAATAAACTGATACTGAATGTTGAAGCCACAAACCTTTAATGGATCCCTTTGCTCTAAATTTAAGATAAGTCAAGGCATTTACATGACAGCAATGCAAATTTGGGTTTTGGCTTAGGCTGAGCTGCAAAGGCAAGGACTAGAAAAGGGCAAACAAAAAAACTGTAAAGACAGTATCCATGCATACTGTCATTTCTCTCTCTGAAAGTGTTCTGACCCTTCTCCAAAAAGCTGAGCTACCACTGATCAGTGCTGACATGAGAGACCTGGTAAAAGAGTTTGTGTCCTCAAGAAATGTAGGGAACACTTACCAATAGGAAACTTTCTTTGAAGAGAGGGAGTTTCCTTATTGCTATGCCTGATCTATCAGGGAAGGTGTAGCACATCATGTCAGTCAGTTCTGTTCTCCTCCTGATCTTCTGCAGATGATAAAGCAATGGAGAATCACAGCTATTACAGGACAGAACGAGAGAAAATGATCGTGTGGCGTCTCCCCCATTCCTACCCTGGGAGGTTGTCTCATGTATTAGGCAGAATCAAGAATATCCAAAGGACTCATGAAATAACCAGAAAGTAAAACAAAACAGCAGAAGAAAAATCCTGTTTCTTGACTTTTAGAGTGCATTAAAATAAAAAGAAAACAACGCTTCTCCAATCCTTAGTACATCAAAGATGAATAATCATCTTTATATTTAGAGATAATGAAGGCATCATATGCGCAGTGAGAAGCCCGTCCCTGTATTTATTATATGTAAGTTTTGATTTAAGCTACTTCTGCTTCACAAATATACTTAATATCAACAAGAGTACTATTTACACTGATTTTTTAATTAAAGGAATGTAGTCATCTTTTATGCTTGCAGTTTGCCTGCAAGCAGTTTTTTTTCCCCTTCAAATTCATTCTGTCAAAGTGGTTAGACAAATTGTTTCTGGAAATGTATTTGAATTATGGATGATTTGTGAGTCGTCCATAGCAAGATATTGGCTGTAGCTAAAAGTTACGGATACACCTAAACTTCTGAACTCTTTCTGTTATCAAAGGCTAGAAATGTGTGTTTCAAAAGGTGCTTCATCCTCTGAGGATGAGGAAGACTTGAATTCCTTTGGTTGTACCTTTCTTTTTCTATTATCTATGGAAAAATCTTGGAGTCTAAAATTTTGATGGTTAAAGCTATCTGAGATATTTTGTGACTGGTCATGTTAATTCAGATACAATTTTTGGTCCTCAACAAGCTGATGTAGTATTTATGAACTGTGCTGCTTCTGTCCCAGTCAAATTTCAACTCGACTGAATTGTTCTCAACTTTAAGGCAAAATTCACCATTTGCGAGAATTTGTATGGAAACATCCTAGGTATGGAAACATCCTAGGAAGCCTGGGTTGTGGAAAGGAAAGATAATAAATAAAAGAACCTCTGGCCTGGTTTCTAGTTTGGTGCTAGGTTTGTGAATAGTCTTGTGGAATTCAGCAATTCAGAGGAAATGCAACGTTGACATTGAAGGACAGCCGTGCTATATGCTGTTGCAGTGGGCCATGTGGGTCTTGTGACAAGAAATTACAAAAGGGAAAAGAAAAATTAAAGGAAATCTCAGAATGTCTTATGCTGGAAACATTAATTGATACTTAGCAAGCATAATATTTTTTCTTAGGAAAAAAAAGAAGAAAAAAGAATCTAAGTTGTTGCAATCAGTGAAATACCACTCAGAGCTCAGGGCAATGAAATGGGGACAATTCCTCAGCCTGGGGTGGCAGCCAGGTGTTCCCCATGTCCTCTGGGACCCCACCCCTACAAGGCTTCTGCTCCCATGCCAGGGATTTCATCCACAGCACGAAGGGTGAGGAAATGGGCTGATGGCTGTGATACCTCAGGACATCTTTACCAGCATCCTTGTTTGTGCAGAGGATGTATCTGAGCCACAATGTAAAGCACAGAAAAAGAGAAAGTGTTTTACATGCTTTTAAACACAGGGACTACTGATACTGTCACTGCCTGGGTTTGCCTACAAACAACGCACCCAGCTGAGTAATTTATTCTCACTGTATAATCTTTGACGGCTGGAGAGCAGAAAAGCTGTTCAGTAAGTTTGGAAATGACTGCAGCTACAAGGTGAGAGAGCAGTATTTAATATCTGTTTTGAAACCAATACTGGAGGCACCTGATAAGCTGCCAGAAGATGGGGTTTGTAACACACAGAAAGCTAAAATTTGAGGAACTAACAAACACTGAAGCCACTCATAGGGGGATATAAAATGCAGTGAACTCTGGACTCAATTTATTTTGTCCTTATAAAATGCAGTTGTCTGAGTTGTTTAAATCTCATGGGTCAACAAGGGAAGACTGAAAATTTCACAAGAGTGGGAATTTTTGAGTGGCTCCGTCTTCAAGGGTATTGCAGAAAATGGGGCACCTGTGCTCTGATTCAGCCCACCATGAGAAGGAGCATGAAAGACCAAAGGAGCAATGATAATGGCAAAAAAGAAAGCACATTTTTTAAGCCTCAGAACTATCTGTGTCTGGTTGTGGTGGAAGCCTTTGTTGGTGTTGCCAAGACTCCTTCTTCTCTTATTCACTATCTCACTTTGGAAACAGGGAAAGAAAGCCTTAAAATGGTAACTTTTAAAAAGGGCCTCAATGCACTGCAGTATTTTGTTACTGATCCCCAAGTTTTTGTGTCTCGTCAGTAAAATGCATCAGGGCCTGCAGGAGAAGGATCCCTATAGATTTTCAATCTCCCTTTGTCCCAAGGCTATGTGCCGTGGCCGGGTGGGTGCCATGAGGGCTGAGGGTGGCCCAGAATGATCCAGTGCAGCAATGTCATCTCCACAGGTGTTCCCAGGAACCATGCAGCCACCTGTGGGCCAGAACTTGGTGGTTTTCACAGTGACGGTCTTGAGCAGCAGAAAGGAAAGTCTCAGAGAGGAAGTTTGTTATCAAACTAGAGCTTGAGCTTGACCCTGATCTCTGGAGTAGAAAGGGCCACCCAGCAATGGGCAGAGACTACAGGAAACCAAAAGGTGAGGGTAGGTATAAGATTATAATAGGTGTGGGAACAAATAGAGCTTTTTCTCAGCTATTAGTTGTATTGCTCCAAGGAGTAATGAGGGAAAGGGTTTAAGAGCATTGTTTTATTGTTGATAGGAAGGACCTGGATGTACAGATAGGTATTTATAAGTCAAAGGCAGTAATTTCATTGTAGTGGAAACAAGAAGTGAGACTTTTACTGCTGCACCACAGTCCAGGCTATAGTCAACTGCCTTGGGGAGGATCTTTATGGCGCTAATATAATCTTGGCAACCACTGTCCATGTGAAATCAGCTGTACAGTGGCATGGTGCATCTCCAGCCCAGTTTTTCTGACATCCAAAAACAGGGGCAGAACTTCTCTGGATGAGGTATCATCTACCCCCATAAGCAGGTTCTATCCCTGTCCAGAACCACCCACGTTAAACCAGTCCTACCAACCCCTTCACCCACATCAGTCCCTGCCATTGGTGTCTATAGGAGACTATTCATGAAATTCACCATGCATTCAAGCACTTGTAACATCCTTTGTTAATATGAACAGCTGCAAAATTCAGACAGAAGAAGCAAATGAGTGATGGGCAAGAGGAAAAAGGAAATTACGATAGCAAGCAGACAGCTGTGAAGACTAGCAATGTGCCCAGCTGATGGAACTGCAACCAGAATTTTTAAAGTGTGTAATAAGAGATAAATAAACCGATAAATAAAATCGATCTCAAAAGGCCGCATGGGAAAGATGCACAGTCTTGATTACCTAATTACGGAAGGGATATTGCAGAAATGGAAATAGTACAACAAAGTCCCATAATGACTTGGAGACTGGAGACTCCAAAATGCTTAGTGAAACTAGGTCTGTATCCCTCGCAAAGAGAAAAGATTAAGAGGGGACCTGGCGGAGCTGTGAAGGGCTCTGGGGGGAACCGCAGGGAGCAGAGCTGCAGTTATTAGAGCTAATGTCAAATATGAGGACGAGGGACACGGCTCCAGCGAGGTCTTGCACTGTACAAATGTAATACATTTTTTTTTTCCAGAGGGTATATATTATAAGCTACCAGATGCTGCTCTAGAAGCAACCGATCTGACCAGATTTCAAATAGAGCAAGAAGCATATGGAGAGAGAGGGGGAGAAAAACAGTATATTATGGAGAACAACTGTTAACCGGAGGAAAGGATAGGCCTAGCTGGGCTTCCTGGCCTCCTGCCATCTTAAGATTTTCTTATGTCCCTATGTAATCTTCTGACTTTTGATTTAGATGTTTCCTAAAAATGTGGCCCAGTGGTTGGTACATACTAGGCATTAGCCCAAGAAAAGAATGAAAAAAAAAAATGCACTGTATCTCATTAAAGAATTTTTAAAGGGAGACTTTGAGGCGCCATTTGCTTCTTGTTACTCATCTTTGCAAATGTCTCTTGTCTTCCCAGGCTCTGCCCTGATGTGTTAGCATTAGCTGCCTGTGGATTTCTGAGCCGCGCTGAAACGGGGACTCAGAGCGGCCAACCTAAGTCGGTCAAGCAGAGATGGCAGCGTGAAGCAAAGGAGGAAGACAAAAATAAGATCAAGCGAAGTGAATGATACAAGATCTTCTCGTGCACATAAACAGTATCAGGTGAAAAAATGTTGTCTGGTAATGGTTTTTCAGGCTGCTGTTGGGAATAAGGATCATGCCTGTATTTGAAATATTTATGGTTCAATTAACAGCATTTGTTTCCATAAAATATTTTAAAAGATAATAGTATTTATCTTTAATTTTTTTTCATTTTCTTCGACAAAAGATTCCAATATAGATATTGCTGTAGGCACAGGGGGTACTGAACACCAAGAAGTGGATTCCGTAAACAATTTTTCTCAAAGCACTACAAAGTTTAAATATTAATTTGTCCATAATTGGCAGAGAAGCAATTAAAAATGCTACAAAGCTGACTTTCTCCCTCCTTTACTTTCTCCTCCCTTTTCATTTAACCACAGTATAGAAAGTAGATGTAAAACAATAGGACCCTGAGCTGTACGACACTCTAAGCCTAGCTTGCCTTAAAGCTACAATATGGATTTAATTTATATGCAAATATAAGCAATAAAAAGCCAGACACTGTAGAAATTATAGTATTTTTCATAGATGCTTCAGCACCGGCACGCAAGCCAGCAGTGATTTCAAACAAGGAGCTAATTATTACTGGTCACTAAGCTACCTTTTTCTTTTAATATCTCTCTTTCTTTCTTCAACTCCCCCCCTGTTTTTTTAACAATGAGTAAATTATTTTCTTGAGCCAAGAGCGGGGCGGGGGGGGGGAGAGAGAGAGAGAGAGAGAGAAAGAAACTCGAATATTGGGGGTGAGTGAATGAAAACAGCCAGAAATATCTCCTGTGAGATTCAACATCAGGATAATTTCACAGTCTCGCTTTTTGACTGCTGTGTCCTGAAGCTGACCAGCACCATGCAAGGCTGATCAAAGGCCATCGGAAACATCAAGTAAGCCTAAATGGGGCTAAAGTATGCTAATAGAGAAGCTAAATGTACTTTAATCCTGTTATAATACAAGGTAACTTAGAGGCAGTGAAGGGCCTTGTTGCTTTTCCCTACTGGGTCCAGGACCCCTGCAAATCTTGAATAGAAGTTGCTTCCTATTCTTTGCCGGCCGGGGTATGGCTTTCTCAGATGCACACACAGTCCCCTCCTCCTCCGTTTACTAAGTGTCAACAGTCGGCTGAGCAAGACTTCTCCGCTCCTTAGATCAGCACCCTGTGACCTTCCACATTTAAGCACAGACCATTAAGCTAAGCTTTCCAGCTGTTGCCTGAATTATGAGGGACCCTTTTTTTTTTTTTTCCAGGGGAGGGCAGAGCTTAGAGGAACACTAGGCAACAGTTTTATATTATGGACCCACTGCCACCCAACTTGCTATGCAGAGCAATGTGCTTTCCGCAGGGCTGCGGCAGACGGGTGACGTTCGCTGAAAACAGGGGCTTGCTTTGAAGTGATTCAGGGTCTGGGTTGTCCAGCTTTGGCATCATTGTGCTCGCTCGGGGAAACCTAATCTAATTTTAGGAAGAGGAGGAAACAAAGTAAACGTGGCTGAGCTGCGCTGCACTGTACACACACCGCCTGGGATGGCGTCCCCAGGAATATCCGTGCTGCCCGGGCAACTTTCTTCTTCATTTTCCTTCTTCTTTTTTAGGCACCAGTTTTGGTGCATCCTACCCAGGAGATGAAAAAATGGGTGGTAATCCTGCCTGTGAAATGATATGCTTTGGTGGATGCCCCAAACTAACTACTGCTTGCAAACCCTAGATTAAAAAAGAAGACTGATGTAATTTTAAAGCCAGCCAACTGCCTTAGTGACTGTATCAGAAGATTAAAAACAAAGGTTTCATTGAAGCACTACCTCCCACTGTGCAGCTGAAAGTCTCATGGCTGAGGCAAATGGTCCTAAATATCTTTCTGTTAAGTACAAATTACATACTGGGTATATTAAGTTGTAATGGTGCATTTTTCAAGAGTCACTTTTCTTGTGAGAGAGCATCAGTAAAGATTCAAAAAATGCTAACTATATGGCACATGGAAACAAAAAGGAATCTGCCTGCTACAAAAAATGTTTTGTTCGTATCAAATCCTTTTTCCTCCATCTCTCCCCATCCCCCAACTAAGCCTGGAGTTTCAAATGCCAGAACCAATATGTACAGTAAGTCCTTTTGAAATCCATAGCAGAGAAATAGTATCCTGACCTAGCAAACTATTATCTGCACATACATTCCTAAGCCTTACCCCTCTGTGTTAGTGCTGATAGGAGTCCTTCAGATCAGCTGAAATGTAACTGAATAAAGATGCTCCAGAAAACATCTTTTTAATGTGGAATTATCTTTCTTTTACATAGGCAACATCCCTTAACTCGGCACATGTTCTATAATGCTTCATGTAATAGAAACATTCATATAAAACTTAATGATTAGCATTCATTCTGCTCCCAAATGATCAATAAAATGCCAAGTTAATACACAGTGTGCAAAGGAGTCTGCCAGTGTGCATAAACTTGCATTACTGTGTGGGATGTAGGTAAATCACGACTGTGGGAGCAGAGGAAGAGAGCAGTGCCCCACTTGGGGAAGGGTCAGTGGCACCAGGGCTCTCCCTGTCACCGCCACACGTGCAAACATCCATGTGCCCGGACACACATGCACTGCTACAGCAGATAAAAAACAGACCAAGCAGACAAACACAGATAAAAACCCATCTATAACCTCCTCTCTTTGCGTTATCAGTGAAGGAAAGAAAACTCTTGTGAGTGATTTCTCTACAGAAATTATTTGCAACTACTAAATCAGAAAGAAGTAGCCTGGATGGGAACTGTGGATGAAAGTTAAGCTAACAGTGGTGCACTTTTGCCCAGATACCTTTACCTTGATGTTGTACAAGTGGTTTATTCCAGCAAACAGATTGTGTAGGATTTGAGAGAATATAGTTGGGCAGTACAGAGTTAATATTAGCAAAATGTTTTTGGCAGGGACAGGCTTAGCTCCTGCTGAAATATTTGAATTCTAATCTGCTCCTATTTACCCCTTCTGGGAAAAACGTTCTCATTTTTAGGTGTTTGTCTACCTGTTCTATCTGTTTTGTCTATCTGTTCACCATCCAACAGTTATATTGTTTGTCTGTCCTTCCCTTACAAGATTAAATGAATTGCAGTTGTGTTTTGATTATCAACAAATTTTGAAATGAAAAGCATTTGTAAGAGTCTCTTCAGTTCAGCCGTAATTTTCCGGGTTTGTTTTTAATTAACAGAGGTCCTTCCTAACGCATATGAAGCTTGATGGAAATCTTTTTGTTCTTATAAACACTCATACACTCTTTTTGCTGCACAATATTTTCCAAGTCTATTTCTCCATCACTCTTTTAAAAATAAAAACTTAAAACATTTAAATGATCAATTGAAAGTGGGCAGTTTCACTCCACGAGAGCTCCAGCAACAGCCTTTGAAATTGTTAGAAGGTCACTAGTTCAGAAATACTGAATGAAAAGGTGTAAGAGATTTCCCCCCTAAATTTCAATCTAAATTTAGGTGTTAATTCTTTTTTCAGGAGTTCATAATTTATAAGATAATGGCCATTTGAGGTCATACATGACTGCTCGAATACATTTATACTTAAGTTAAAACATTTTTATTTATTATTCTTATCTATTTAACTTCTAGAACATCAGAATCTCTATTGCCACCACAAGAAAACATGATAGCATGAATACAAAGGAGCCACAAAAACCAGACCAACATGAGCTATACGTTAACAGCAGTGACTTGACCTGCACAGTTTGTTTTGCTCTTTTGCGTTTTTTGTACTCCTTTGCATCATCTATATTTATCATCAAAATGTCTGTTTCTTCATCAAGCATTTATAATTTTGTCAAGACGGACGATTAACATTTCCTGCAGTTATTTCCAGACCTGGCAGCTAATGTCTCTTTCCCATACAGAGAATTATCAGAGGCTCTGGCATGGGCAAAAGCCACTGGAAGTGCAGGTCTGTGGCAGCAGGGGAGGTTATGAACATGACTGAGTGACTGGAATTGTTAGAGCACGTAGCAAAGCTAGAAACATGACTCAGTCATTAGTTGTCTGTAAGATTATCTTCACTTTATTAACAGAGATGGGGTAGGTGCTCTCGCAGTCTAATCTATAGGTAACACACACACCCCAAGCTCACTCTGTGTGGAAGATATAGTATTTACTGACTGCTAAGTTTTCCCTACACTAAATGATTTCATCTTGAAAATTTGTTAAAAATATAAAGAAGAGTTGAGATGAGATTGTGGCAAAAATCCCCTTTGTGTTGTGAATTCGAGCGTACTACACTGAGTTTTGATTCCAAACTTTTTGTTCTACCAAATTTCCCAGACTAATTCTGAGCTTATTTGGCCTTCCTGTCTCCAAGAAGATGAGGCTGAAAGGTTGGCAATGCCTTCTCCTGTTCTAGTACCCAGATTTGAACAGACTCAGTGCTGCTGCAGAAATGCAATTCTGCATGCTGTGCTGTATGGGATTTTGGATGCTTTATTAAGATGTTGCTCTTCTGAAATTAAAAAAATGGAGAATAAAACCACCGAGTAACACTGGGTGAGCTTGCTTACCAGTGCTATGAACTGGGAGTTGAGCTGCAATGTTTACAATTTAGATGTGCGGCACATTCTGGGAGGAAGCCACAGCTGATTGTTTTTCTGAATCATGCTTGGCCCCAAGTCTGAGATGAAGAAAGAGTCAATATATATTTGCCTGTGGAGTAGCTAATTAGAACAATTAATCTGAGAACGAGAACAAGCTGTGAGACCATGAGCTGATTCAGGCATCCCCTCTACTAACTTAAATTTTGATCAAGGTTTAAAACACCATGGGAAGGACTGGGATGATGAGGCCCAGTGGCTGAGATTCAGGTTCACCATCCATGCCCCTGTTGCTGTGACATGCGGTGAGACCTCGGGCAAGGCGTTTTCCTCTTGTCTCTGAAACAGGCCAATGATATTCACTGCCTTGTTGAGCTTTGTGGATACAAGCAGCAAGTTGTGAATGAAATGTTAAGTACATCTCAAAGCCAGCCAAGACAAGAAGTGCATTTTTCTTCCTAATATCTCTTAGCTCAGCGCAACGGAAAAATCCCACTTGCCACCAGCTCCCTGTTCTTATTTGAAGATGTGGAGCTAGCCAGATCATATCCATCAGATATTTGCTTTCAGGGTCGCATGAAAGTAGAGCGAAAGAAAGATCTTTTGTGGGCATGACATGCTTGGAAATATACTTGTCCAAAGCAAACAGCTCTTGCTCTTTCTCCAGCTAATTCACTGAAAAGGTACTGTTTTAGTCAAGAAAATGGTATGAATTCTCCCCCTTTTAGGCAGGATGGTGGCAGGTTTCCCATGTAGATTTGTGGAAGGTATAATTTTGACAGGAGCATCTGGCTCCTTTGTGAGCTTCACAAGGAATTGTGTGGCAGTGGCTTTAGGTCGGCCTCTGGTTGAGCCATGTGGGCAGCCCTTTGACACGCCTGCGCTGCTTTTCCTGCTCCACTCGGTTTTGTTTTGACTCTCTTTTGAGCTTCCTAAATAGGCAGCCTTGCTCTGCAGATTCCTGGGGACAGTTTCATTCACGGGTGCTGACAAGGACTGAGGTTTTGCCAGGGCTCATGGATCCATTCTTACAGTGGTGCTGTGCGTTTCATCAGCCGACAGCTGCTTTTGGCAAGGGTTTTTTTTTCAGAAATCCTCTTAGAGAAGGGAGTAGAGTGATCTCTGGGTAGCGGAGCTTTCAATTCTCAAAATAAACCATGCCAGGTAGTTGAAGAATTTAAAAGCCCTCATGAGCTTTCCTAGTACAATAATATCTAGTGTGGTCCTTCTGCCCTCTTTAAGCAGCTGATGTCTGGCTTTTATCTTCTAGGTATATTTACAGTAAAAAAAAACCCCCTGAATTTCTCTTCTTACTTCCCTGTGTATGGTGTGCCCTGAAAATGTGTTTTTAGCCTTATTTACTTGAATGCAATCAGAGCAGATGTTTTGCCATCAAGAATGTGCCAGCTTGTTGCATTTGGCACAGGAAAGCGGTAGAAGGGTGCAGAATACCTTGACTTCTGCTCCCCAGATACTCTGGGTGGTTTGGGCACCAAGCTCCCGACATATGCTGTTGTGCGTGCCACTGTGAGTGACCGGGAAGTGACCACTGTGAGTGACTGGGAAGTGACCACTGTGAGTGACTGGGAAGTGACCACCAGCTGTGCTGCTGCTGGGTTTGTCCAGCCACGGGTGGTGTGAGAGAGGAGATGGGCAGGTAGGGAAGGAGCAGCTGGGAAGTCATGGGCTGCCAAGCTCTGTTCCTTCTTTGCACATCCTTAGGCTGTATGAGGTAACTCACCTGTGCTGGGCACATTGTTGACACGGCAAAGAGGGTCCCTGTCTCCTCCTGGTGAACCATTCCCTGAGGGCAGCAGGAGGGGATGTGTAGGCCTGTGTAGCTCCATCCCTTGCCACACAAGGCTGGGTGGGGTGTGAGCCCAGGAGATGGCTATGCTTTGAACAGTTCATCATGGAGGGGTGTGCTGTGCCATACAGACCAAAATCACCAAAAATGTGTTCAGGAGAGATCTCTTGGCTAAGAGTCTATAGAGAGCAGGGAGGATGGAGTAATTTGTAACTGGATCTTTGGAAAAAAAATGATGGCACTGAGAACAGTTAGCAAATCAGGAAGCTGAGCTGTTTTAGAACAAAGTAGTTCATATTTATTCAAATTAGGAGAAAACTTGGCTAAATCAGTGTTTAAAGAGGAGCCCATGGCTGAAGCATATTTAAAGAGATCTCTGGAGTCCATGGCATTACTGCAGAGAGTGTGCTGGCTTTCCTTGGCATGAAAAGACATAGAGACACAATAAAAATGCAGAAAAAGAGGGTGTGCATGTGATAAGATGGAGGGAGGAGCCTGTGTATCTAGCAAAATTACAGTGATACCAGGAACATCAAAAACATTACAATGCTATTGAGAAATCCAAAATAATACACTGGGGAAGGTGCCAGCCCAGGTACATTATATCTGATCTTGCAATGCCAGTGGAAACGAAGAACAAAGCAACTGGTTCATTTGCAGCAAACAAGTTGAAGGAAGAGATATTACCAGAGCCTTTCCATGTGCTGACAGATTCCCCAAAGTGCTTTATCAATTAAGCATCTCTAAAGCCATCACAGCTGTTTCTCTACAGAGCAGAACCACTGCTGGTGCATGACACATGCAGCAGAGTGTGCCAGCATGACCAGCAATGGAAATGTTATCAGGCAAATGGAATTGCTCCCCCACTCCTTGGTTCCCTCCCACCAGTGGAGAGTTTGATTTCACATTGCTTTTGCTTTCTAAATTGATCTAACTAATGTAATCAGACAGTAACATCCTGTTCCAATGTCACTAATGCCTTCCAAACTAGATGGCCTAATTAAGGTCACTAATTTCATTGTCTAAGAAAATTTCTTGAGAGATATCTAAGTGGATACTAGAATAGGTCATATCATTACATAAAATTAGCTGAGAAAGGCATAAGAAAACACCCATGTCAACTGGAAAAAAAGACTTTGGGTCTTCAAAACTTACAGACAACAAAAACATAATTACAAATGATGAAGAGTGAAGTGAGAACAGAGAAAGCCTATTCCCAGAACTGAACCTTTTGCCAGACTCAGAACCTGTGGGCAATTCAAAGATTTACACAAAGTCAACACTGCAGGGCCAAGTGAATAAATGTGATGATGCTCATTTTTTTACTGTTTTGGAGCCTGTGTCTGGTTGCTGGAAGATAAAGCAGATCAAAGAAATAGTCCTGATCTTTATTAATGGGCCACAATGGAGGTGTGCTGTCACTCCCTAAGCCTATTCACTTGCCCCAAGATGTGCTTTGCAAAAGATGAAACCTATGGTGGGATCTCTGAGGTTGCTGTTAAACCACCATAAAGCTCAATGGCCAGAGGGAAAGTAAAAATCTGATGAATACTTCACATCTGCTGCTGAATTACTTTGGTTAGAATCAGCTGGGAATATAATCTTCACCTTTGCAAAAGTAGGAGCCATCTCAAACATGAAGCTACCAGGAAATCATGCTGGGATAAAAAATATTCAGAGTAAGCAGGAGTCTCAGCAGTAGAAAGACCTCACCTTACAAAACCCTCAGACAACATCACCCGAGCTTGTATGGCCTCACATAGAGAGGTGATGACTGAAGTGGCCATGCTGTAGAGTTATGTGGGTGACGTCTGGCCAAGAGCTGCTCCTTGGGCTGCTGCTCTCTGTGGCTTATGTCTGCTAGGGCATGGCAGGGCAGGAGAACCTGCTGAAGCATAAACTCCAGTCTGCCTTGGTCCCTGGCAGAAGTAGGAGTTGTGGGTGCAGGAGATCTCCAGGAATGTTTGCTGACCCGGGAGGAAAGAGTGTGCCAGTCCTCAGGATGTCCCATCGGAGTCCATCTGGTACTGGCCACCTGATCTGGAGAGGCAAAAGTTGTGTGGGACTTGAGTCCCACGAGCTGAAAACATTAATTGGGACACATGGGAATAAAGACAAACACAGGGCAAGATATGTAGGAGGGCATCAGGTACTGCCAATAATTTCTGTAATGCAAACATTTTTTACTGTATTATGTGTGAAATACTAAGGAAGTAACCTATCCCTGTTATCTACTATTTAGCAGCATTTATTTTGATAAGAACAATGTGTATTAAGGTTCGGACAACATCAGTTCAATACAGGGAGATTGAAAAAAATGCAAAAACTTCTAGACCATTTCACAAGCACCACTTCATCTTTGTCCCACATGAAACACCTGGCATTGAACCAAACTAACCCTTAGTGCACAGCTGTGACTCCTTTCGTGCCTACATTCACCATCGTGGTGAGAATTATGGATGCAAATAAACACAAGAACAGCCAGTGAAATGCCTGCTAGTGAAAGTGGGTATGGAGGTGACCCAAGGCACAGAGGTCTTTTGGCCACCAGGAGAATTTCACAGTATCATTAACCACACTTGCAGTTTGCTTCCAGTTTATAGCTACCAGAGTAGCTACATTTCAATCCCTTAATTTGTTCAGGTTAGTCATGCAAAACCATAAATTGAATCTCCGGACATTTGCAGTGAAATCTGTCCTCTCTCTGAACTCAAAAAGCAATTTTCTGACATATCATATTACAGCCGGCTTTGAGATAGGTACCTGGTTAGTATAGAATATTGGATATTCAGTACGCCCTGAATGTCTGGTAACGGTAAACTGGATCATTTATTTTCCTTCTGTAGGTGTGTAACTCTGGCTGTCCTGATAAAGTTTTCACACTAGTGCAGAAGTTACAAACCCAGTACAGACAACAGCACTGAAGTCAATATCAGTTAGATTTTCTCAAAACACATCTAATTAGGAGTGGTAGGAATGGCTTCCAGGGGTAATGGGCTATACATTCCACGATTCTAATTTTGCAACAATGCCAGATTTGAGTTAATACTGAAGAGATTTTGCAAGAACAGGCTATTGTGAATAACTCTATGATTTACATTTGAACTGAATTTGTAGATATTACTTGGGAGTAATGCTCATGAATTAGTCTTTGTGCAGTTATTGTATGAAATTTTGTATTCCTTGCATGAAGCTCACTAATTCATCATCTTTTGCTCTAATAATTTCATGTCACCTACACCAAAAAAGTATTACCAGAAACATCACTTCCATCTATACAACACAGGACAAGAGTTCTCTCTCTATTGCCAAAAGGATATAAAAAAGGAAAAAATATAGGAAGTGTTGTGAACAGATCAGAGAAAACAACAACAGTCTCTCCTAACCCTAAAGGTCTCAGCTTGTGACTGTGATCCGGACCTTAAATATTTCAATATAACTTTTTAAGAAGTGACTGCAGTCTTACGTATTTCTTTGGCTTTCACTAAATTCCAGCATATGCCAAATAACTCAGCACCTTATTTCCACCACAAAGCACCCTAAAATATGAGCTTATTTTTACCTCACAAAACTGCCAAAGATGCTTTGAAGCATTCATCTCGTAACCATGACTGACCCTTTTTTTCAATTATGTCATAAGAAAAACTTCTGAGAGCACTTAAAAATGTCTTCAGACTTTTTAGATGCTCTTTGCACCTACAAGACCCAGCCAGGAACAGTCTCACAGTCTCAGTGTGTCAGTAGTTTAATTTTGCATTAAGATTTTTCACCAGTCAATCAGTCTGGTAAGTGAAAATGTGCCGGTTTGCATGTGTGAACACAGACATGATTTTTAGCAAATCTGAGACCACTCTTGCCAGTAGCCCCGTTAAATTGTTCTTATCTGTCTGGTTGGCTGGAATGTTCAAGTATTTAAAATAGACTCAAGAGTATTAGGCTGAAAGTCTGTCTAGTGTACTACCAAATTAGACACGGCTAAGCAGTTGTGTAGCAGTTTTCAGCTGCTCACTCCAGAATAAAAAATTACAATGTGATGAAAAAACTCTTAAAAAATATATTTCAATTGAGAATCTCCAGGACTTTCCCCTCCTTTTTGCTTCCTGAGGGTGTTCTGAGAAAACAGAGAACCAAGTTGTAAGTCTTGTGGAGCACTGTGCTCATCTTAAATCTTCTTTCTTTGGAGGCTGAGCTGCTTTTGGTAACCTAGTACTTACTGAGGAATGAAAGCATGTAGCTGGGCTATTCCTGTGGCTTGCTGCTGTGCTGCAGTGGTGGCTTGTTCATGGCTCATCCATCCCCTTGGTGTTGAAGGCACACATCTGGTCCTGCACACTGTGTTTGTCATTTATCCTCCCGTAACAGGATGTTTCCCAGAAGCACCGAAGAAAAAGTTAAGCTGGAATGGGGAAAATAGCTAAACATGTGCATGAATTTGCTAGGGAAAAAACCCTTAACAACATTTAAACAGGAAAATATATAGGGTGGTTAAATAGAACATTGCAAGTGATTGAAACTGGTGGAACAAAGGAGCAACCAGGTGTACAGTTTGGTCAAATGATGTAAGAAGAGACTGAGTCAGGAATGGGGTTTGACCTCTGGAATTTGTTTGGTTTACCATTACAATTTGTTTACACAAGACAGTTGGAAATTAAGAAAATATCTAACTAAAAAGCCAAGGAGTTATTTGGGATTCACTCCATATATATATATATATATATATATACACATACATACGCAGACACACAGACACATATATTTATGATTCCCTTCTGGAATGAGAAATCTCTTTTTCTCTTCAGTATAGGGTATAACCTGGGGAAAAAGCCCCTTCATTTCAGGCCAGGACAAACAGTTTACTATTGCTCCAAAACATCTCTATTTGCACCCTCAGGTGCCCAGAGGTAAATCTGTTCAGCTGGGGCAGGGCTGGTTGCACTGTAGGTGGCACAGTTACATGTGATTTCCATTACCTCACCTAAGGTAGTGCTGCAATTAGTAATGTATATTAGCATAGCTTTTAATCTCCTCTTCTGTCTTTCTTTAGAGCTGTATTCACTTTTGCTTCCACCCAAGTTTCATCTTTGAGCTCTGACTTGCACTCTTATAGGAAATGTCAGCTGTCAGCTTGGTTTACAGACTTGGATGAGGGTTTGGAAGAAAAAGACTCCCAAGAAGACTACATGGCCTTGCTGCAGCAATATTAAACCTCTTGGTTAAGTGAGTACACTGGACACTTAATTTATTGGTAGCTTGAGGAGAGAGAAGGAAGGATTGCGTCTACTTTTGATTATGACCTGGCCATGGGCCACTTCCCCAGAACTTGGCAGGAGGAGCCCAGCTTCTGACCAATTTGACTCTTGCAGCCATTTCTCACAGTGATGAGATTGAGCCCAGACTGGTGAGAAAAGAGAGCTTTTAGGAGTGGCTGCATTTGTTCAGGGAGTGGGGGCTGTGCAGGAGGTGGGCAGGCAAGCCTTGGGCAGCTCTTCACACAGAGAAGCATCACACCACTCAATTGCATCTTGCATCAGCTTGCAATTAGCTTGTGTGTAAAATTTCGATCATCCATATTGCTTAGCTTGAAATCTGGCATGACTGGACTCTTTCTTTTCTTAGTTCTTCTTGCAGAGACTGCTTGTGAAATGCTGGAGTTCCTGCAGTGCAAGGGTGGGAGCTTTTCCCTATTTTCTATGGAGTCGGGAATTTTCTCTGCCTGGCCACTGGGTGTTGGTGCTTGCTAACAGCCAGAGCACTGTGCTGCCACCGAGGCTCCCCATTGATGTGGTGGGTGGGAGGGGGTGTGTGGGAGTTGCTTGGCATTTTTGTGCTGCAGGTGGTGCTTTAGTCTGGGCGCCGTTTGACGCCTGTTTGTTTTCTGGTTTATTCTTTTGTTTATATCAAGTCTTCATGAAAGGGTGAAGTGCTCTCACGTAGAGCAAGCAAAAGAAACATAAACATACACACACAAGCTGAAAGAAATCTGGGCATGTACTCAGGCCTGAAGCCATCAGGGGTTTGCTCTGCTGGGGGAAAAGGCATCTCCGGAGAGAGAAGAAGACCTCCCCAGTCCCATCACAGTCCTCAGCCCCGTGGCTTCCTTTCCTTCTACACACGCCATCCATGCCAGCAGGCAGCTGCTGGAGCACACACCAGGCTCTTCAAATCCATTCAGATGCTGACCACGGCGTCTGAATCCCACAGACCTCATCTGAATCCAGCACTGCAGCTTTCTCCATTGTTTTGCCATCATTTTAGCAAGAGACGAAGCCAAGTGATCCTCTAGGTGATACCACCCCACGTATGCTGTTCATTGAGATGGGTGCTAGCCAGAATATGATATAAATTGATTTAGAAATGGTTTGTGTGAATACAAGTAATTTTTCTTTCAGTTGTTCTGGTGCTGAGGGTATTTGTGTTGTAGACATGTTGGGAGACTCTGTCCTGAAGGACATGTGCATCTGTAGAAACTGAACTTTGGACTCTGCAGTTTACAGAATGCAATTTTTCTCTCTGTTTATTGATGTAAATACCTGCAACAGCCATGCTGAACTCATCCAGTGTGGGGCTGGGAACAGCCCCATGGAACTCATCTTTCCAATCATAACCCAGCTAACAGATTTTTGTGAACTTGCAGGAGTTAAAAACGTAGAGGAAAAAAACCAACATCCCCAAATGGCAAGTTATATGGTAATAATAATGAATAACTATAGGGAAATGGTGATCTATTCATGGAAGAGCCATGAGAAGAAAAACAAGCTAAATTAGTCAGATGATTTATTCATTGTGAATGATTCACTCCATTACTGGCTGCTTCCTCCACAGGCCACAGGACCTAATATATAAACTGATAGAGAAAGGGTGGGATCAATAGAGAGCAGCCTCTACCCCCTCTCCAGGGAAAACAGGTCACCCTTCCCTGCTGTGCTGCTCTCTGGGCACAGGGCACATCTCAATAGACTGAGCATTCATTTTCAGCTAATGAAGTTTGGGTTTTTCAGGGCAAAATTTTCCTGAGGAGTGTTTCTTTCTTTCCGTCAGCTCTCAAGCCCGCACTCGCAGTTTGCCCGGCTCCCTTCCCCCGTCCTGACAGCTCTCATTGTTCCCAGATGATGGCTGTTTGCTGGCCTGTGCAAAAAAAACCCAAAAAACCAAAAAACAAAAAAGATTTTGTAGCCTAAATAGTCTAAATGCAGTGTCCTTTACACGGTTGGTGCTGGGGAGGAGGGAAACCTCCCGGCACCCTCGGGATTTGCTCAGTGTGGGACTGGCTGCTCCTCAGGTGAACCAGGATGGAGTGAACCTTGGTCCAGGGTGCTTGGTAGGCACACTGGGGCTCCTTGTGTGGCCATAGTGACTTACACACCATGGGGTGTGGGTTTTCCTCCTTGCTCCATATGCCATGCCAGCCCCAGCACCACTGCAGGCACTGGGAAGCCCAGCAGGGAGATGCACCATGGCCCTGCCTGTGCAGGAGGGTACGGATCTGCAGAAAGCTGCCACGCTGGGAAACATTCCTCAGGCTCCTTTTAGCTCCTAATAAGCAATAATATTCTGTGTGGCGATGCCTCTGCTGAATTTTCTTGTACCCAGCACAAGCCACTGTTTATCATGTGACTATTTATAAACTGCTGCTGAAGCTTCATAAAAGGTTTTTTGCTTCTAGCACAAATTTGAGCTGAACAGCTGGAAACTGTGTTGCAAGCATAGCCCTAGCTGAGCCTGAAACACAGAAATTGGACAAAAAACTCCTGTGGATGGTATTTATTAGAGAGCTGCTGGAGAAGAGTTGCCAGCTCTGGATGCTGAATGCATTGAAAACTTGGGAGTGTGGGGTTTACTTGCCAGATCATCTTTAATTAATTACAGAGGACATTTAGGGGAAAAGGCTGCTGCTGGACTACCTGACTCATAGGGCAGCTCATATACTGATGGAGATGTTTGCTTATGTGCTACCAGGCTGAGCTGTTCCCCTGCCATGACTCTTCCGTGGCCAACACCAGGTCAGGCCCCTGTGTCCAGCTTTGAGCACCCAAGTCAAAACCCTCCAGAGCAATGGGCACACCGGGCAGCAGCTCTTTGAAGCAGGGAGCTGAGCAGTGGATGGGGTTGGGGATGACAATGCTCCTGGAAGTGCTTCCTCCATGCGCCCCAAAGGGAGCTTTGCAATGTTGCACACTCCTGGTAGATTTGTTTGTAGGTAAATGTCAGTCTTTATGTTTCCTGATGGTTTCTGAGCAATAGCCATTAAAAAAAAAAAGAAAGAGTGCAAAACTGATTAGTGTATATTTGCCTTAAGTGGTTGTGAATGAAGAACTCGGTTTTTGCAGGTGTAAGAGCTTTTTCATCTGAAGAAAAAAATTGTAAAGATTCTGTCTTAAGAAAAGAAGGAAAGAATAAAAGAAAGGAAATATTGCAGTTATTTTGTAGATGACCACAGCTTTCCAGGCAGCTCTGGTGTATATACAACAAAGAGTCTAACATGTTCTGGAGAAAACCAAAGACCTCACTCCTCATGAAGTCAGAAGAGAGTGTGTTGTGTGAAAACATTGGTCATGAGGTCAGATCTTCAGTGCCAATGTTGTGCAAATACACCCCTGCATTTGATGGCCACACCTAAGCTACTAGAGAACACTTGTCACTCTTAAGCCATGATTCAACCTGAGTTTGATTCCAGAGACCCAGGGTAGATTCTCTAAAACCTGCTGCTGAAATTCACGATAAAGGAGTCATCTGTTATATGGAGCTTGAATCATGCTCAACTGGAATGAGATCCAGACCCAAGCCAACAACCTAACTGCAGTCTTTGGTGAAAATTTAAATCCAGAGCCATGCCTGAATTTAGTGGCCAACATCACATTCACACTTACAAGATTTCTGCAAATCCCTCAAAACATACTCCAGAAATCTGTCTATTAAAACATAATCACTCTATGCAACTTTGGTTCAAACTGCAAAGAACCAAGCAGACCAAAGGCAGAACCAACCATGCACATCAGGATTTGGTTTGCTTCAGTTTAACCAAATTCTGAGTATGTAGTTAAATAAAGCAGATGTCAGTCACCAGGTGTACTGAGCCCAAATACGGACCAGCACAGCTGATAGCCACCTCTTCAAGTCCCCAAACCCCTACTTGTTATCACACAGTGGCTTGGTCTGAGTGTGTACCATGGTATTGAGTCTCCTCGGGCTTGCAGGGAAGAGGAAGAAGCAGGAAAATGGTTAATGTACATGATTTTTTCCTGCATTCTTTTTTCTGTCTTTTTAAAAAACCTGATGTAGAATAAGCTGCATGGGGAGAATACGAATATACAGTTATAACACATGACAATGCAGCAAAATCCTGGATTCTGTCAATTACTGTGGCACCGTATATTTTTATTTTATTCCTTTGGGGAAATATATCATTCAAGTAAAAAATCATTTGGACAATGCAACTACATGGAGAATATCCAATGCATGAAGACACTGCTTTGCAGTGAGCTGCACACAGAGTGATATGGAAAATATAAGGAAACTGAGGGAAAACTTCCTGGTCTAATTGGTGATATAGTGCTGCCAAGAGTGTCTCTCTAGAACACACTTGCTGCTGTAAGTCACCTGCAGTGATCCCTTGAAGCTACAAGGGACACAGCTGACTCCTTTTGTAGTAACAGTACTCTGAAGCAGTGGAAAAAATCCATCACAGCAGTCAAAATTGAGTTGGACAGCAGAAAGACTAACACCTGGGAGGAGGAGCTGCTTGGGAATGTACGGGGCAGGGTTGAAAACCACCTCTAAATTATTTTGTTCAAGACTAGAAGAGCTGCCCAGTAACATGTGCTAGACAGACTTGGATTGTTCAGAGTGAACTGTTTTTCAAAGGAGGGCGCAAGCCAAAAAATTGCATTTTGCTTACCTGGCAATGACTTCAAAATTAGGATTGAATTATTTTGATTTGTGTGGTTGGAGATTTTTGAGCAAGTTGGGAGGGAAAAAAAGAAGCAGCAAACAATCAGGGGATGGTTTGCCAAGGTGGGTTTTTGTGCTCACTATCCCAAACACAGAGCCAGGGAAGGGAGACCTCAATTCCCTCCTTTCCCTGTGGTGGACATGGACCTCTGGGCTTTGCTCCTGGGGGAGGTTCTGAGCCCAAAGCCTGGGACAGGGCTGCTCCCCTGGACCACCTCCCACCTCTAGAATTGGGAGCTGCATGGGGGCCTTATGCAGCCTCTTCACTGCAGACACATCAGTCTACAACGGGTTCGAGATCTTGTGGATGAGGTTTGCTATGAACAGAATACTGAGCCAGTTGTTTAGCAGTGGGGAAAAATCTCCAAGTAGAGGGATATTAGGTTGGAGGATTTCAGTTGGGGTAGATGACACTTTTCTTCTTCAGCCAACATGGCCAAGAAGGAATCAGTCGATTCCCATAATTCCTTTAACAATTTTGGCCTTCCATCTCCATTTACCTTCACATCTTTTTATTAAAAAATAGGCATGGTAATAACTTTTACATCGGGAGATGTGCATGAATTGGGAATTATTGAGTATAATATACCATGATCATCTTAGTCTGTCCAAGTTTTCAGAACTCGGTGTCCAGGTCTGTATGCAACATGTCAGTTATTTTGGCCTCTAAGTATCTACTTTTTTTTTCCCTTTGGGCTTGTACAACATATTAATAAAAAATTTGATTGAAATTAATCTGTTTTTCAGGTAATAAATTAAATAGACATCACCCTGGAGAAAAAGTAGTGCATTAGTTTAACTGTAAAATAAATCACAATGAAGATGACATATTTTCAGTCATGTAGACCAGTCAGCATATATAAAAATACACCCAATCTTTTAATCATATCTCGGCTTCGAGTAGTCATTTCTTTAACAGCAATAAAAATGTTTCCACACGCAGAAAAGCTTTCACCTTTTAAACAATATTTTCCTTTGCTAATCTAGGTGACCAGCTAACCTTCATCCTGGGATAACTGATGGAAAATGCCTGGCAGTGGCAGGGACTGGCTGCAGGAGAAGCACGCTGTGGGCGAGGGTCGGGGCTGGGCAGCTCTTTGCAGAGGAGGTAAAGTTTCCCTTGTCTCCTCTGCATATTCATGTGGTGGACCTGGCTGTTAAATCACAGTTTTGCTTTGCTTTCTTAACAGATTTCACTGGGTTAATTATGTGGAAAAATTGGTAGCAGTGTATATAACGTACATCCCAATCTCTCGTAATAAATTAAAATTCCTTTAAGAGTCCCAATGTTTTGTCATTTTCAAAAAAAGACCCAAAGGTAAATGTTGATTTTAATGTGGTTGTAGCTATCACCTCATAAGTTTAGTGGGTAGAATGCCAACACATCTTTCAATGAATACTTATGAGCTATTGATTAAAAAAAGTAGCTGCAGAGCTTGTGGTGCAAGATATGCCTTACATTTGGGAAACTGTATAGACATCTTTATATTAAATGTATCCACAGCACCTCAAAAGATCATGCTGGAACTGTAAATTGTAACCCTCTAGCAGAAGTTTAATGTTTATTTAAAGGGGGCAGCTTTCTATTACATTGTTTGAACAGATCTCCTCAGACAATGATCATAACCTTGTTCCCTTCTCCTTCACACGCAGGTTATGATATCTATACCCTTCTTATCATATGTGACTTCACTTTTATGAGCTGTCTCTGGCTCTTACCTGATTTTATGCTTGAAGCCAACGGGGATAACGTGGAGCCCTGAACAAAATGACAGCCTCAGATTTTTGAGAACTACTCGCTATAGCCGAACGCTTGAGCCTGGGCAGGGATAGGGATTTTTTAATTTCTATTTTTTTTTTTTGATGCAACCCCGACGGGCGGAGGGGGGAGCTGGGAGGTCCCCGCTCGGTGTCAGCACTGCACTGCCCCTCGTTGTGCCCTGGCACTGGTGCGGGGGCACAGGTGCAGGTGCGGCGGTCGGGGCTGCGCCGTGCCCCGGCCGGGGCCGCGGTGGCCGCTCCCTGCGCGGGGCCGGCAGCGCTGCCGCGGGGCC
>VXAD01006256.1:453666-542897 GCA_013399195.1 Dicrurus megarhynchus
CTGCCGCGGGGCCGCCTCCGGCTCCGGGCTCCCGGTCCCCTCTCCATCCTCCAGCCCGGGCAGCCACGTGCTGCCGGGGCGAGCCGCGCTCCACACTGACCTGCCTGCACACACACAGGGGCAGATTTTCCCATGCAGAAATATCGGTTTAGAATCTCTGCTTTTGAAAACGTGACTTGTGGCTTTTGGGTTTTCCTNTGTTTTGTCATTTTCAAAAAAAGACCCAAAGGTAAATGTTGATTTTAATGTGGTTGTAGCTATCACCTCATAAGTTTAGTGGGTAGAATGCCAACACATCTTTCAATGAATACTTATGAGCTATTGATTAAAAAAAGTAGCTGCAGAGCTTGTGGTGCAAGATATGCCTTACATTTGGGAAACTGTATAGACATCTTTATATTAAATGTATCCACAGCACCTCAAAAGATCATGCTGGAACTGTAAATTGTAACCCTCTAGCAGAAGTTTAATGTTTATTTAAAGGGGGCAGCTTTCTATTACATTGTTTGAACAGATCTCCTCAGACAATGATCATAACCTTGTTCCCTTCTCCTTCACACGCAGGTTATGATATCTATACCCTTCTTATCATATGTGACTTCACTTTTATGAGCTGTCTCTGGCTCTTACCTGATTTTATGCTTGAAGCCAACGGGGATAACGTGGAGCCCTGAACAAAATGACAGCCTCAGATTTTTGAGAACTACTCGCTATAGCCGAACGCTTGAGCCTGGGCAGGGATAGGGATTTTTTAATTTCTATTTTTTTTTTTTGATGCAACCCCGACGGGCGGAGGGGGGAGCTGGGAGGTCCCCGCTCGGTGTCAGCACTGCACTGCCCCTCGTTGTGCCCTGGCACTGGTGCGGGGGCACAGGTGCAGGTGCGGCGGTCGGGGCTGCGCCGTGCCCCGGCCGGGGCCGCGGTGGCCGCTCCCTGCGCGGGGNTCTTTTAGATCTGTTCTTGCCTATAACTTCAGTATTTTGTGGAAAGGAGGCTGAAATCTGCATCTAACCTACATACATTATCAAAGACGAGCCTGCCAAAATAATTCATCAAAAAGTTCAGGCATTAAGTTGGTCACTGAATAGCTGTTCCAGCCTGTGTAAAACAGCTGCTATCCACTATGTGACTAAGAATAAAAAAATGTCTCCGTCATCCTGAAAAACAAATTTTAATACCTAAGCTATTAAAAATTAATAATGCTATCCTTTAAAAATGATTAGAAATGTATGAGCAGGTTTGTATAGAAAGCATATTTGGACAAGAAGAAATGGCTCAGCAAGGAGGTAAAAAAGATCTCAGTCTGTACATCTTTGTGTGTATGGGAAAGGCACGTAGGATCTGGTTCCCAAGCCCAGCAATTCCCTCTCACTCGCTGCGTTTGGTGAACCTGCAAGGGCAGCAATAACAATCCTGTACTACAGAGACTTCAAATCCTCTTCTATCTAGGTTCTCATGCTGTACTCTCATCACTGGGGTTTTGCACCTAGGAAGGGCTAATAGGTACTAATTATGATTATAGCAGCAGCTATTTTTGCTATACTTAGTGTGGTCCCATATGCTTAGGATTCTAGAAGACAAAGGGGACAAATTGAATGATTTTGGATGTGAAATTCATTTGCAGTGCTTTAATTCCTTAATCTAAGACTAAAGAGTGCATTGGATATGCTGGCCTAAGAGTGAATATGCACTGAGCCTCCGGGGATTTTGTCTTATGTGAACTGGCCCCAAAAACTTCAGAAAATAGTGGCAACAAGAATTTTATTTTCTCCCCTGTCCCCCCCTTTTTTTTGTTTTGCAGCAGAGTAAAATATAATTTTACTGTATTTGCCAGCCTATTCTATAAACATAGGAAACTGAAAGACATGCATAATGTTATTGCAGATTTGAAAAATGCACACAATAATGAAGAATCAAATTCTCCTCCGAAGTAATTCCACTGATTTCAGTGGAATTAGGCTGGTAGGGAATATGATCCTTAACAAACTTGTTTAAATTGTACTGAAGTTTCATGCTGGAACGTATTCACAAACATCTAGGATGATTTACAAATGAAAAATGTATTAATTTGATTAAAATGCTTACATACCGTGCTTTCAGTATATATATTTTCATAGGTTCTATAAAGAGTTCAGTATAAATTATTGAAAATTCTTTGGCTATTTTCTAAAGGCACACAAATAAGAAAGTAATGCTGCTTCAAGCATAAAAAGAAATTAATTAAAAATTTAGAATTAATAGGACTCATTCAAAATTAAGGCATACTTATAAAAATACTTTGACAGGATAAAATTAAGCTAAGGTTCCATACTTATGCACAGTTTCAGTATTTTTCTTTATCTCTCTCTCTTTTTTCTTTTTTTTTTGCTGCAGGCTTGAGCATAATCTTATAATACCAAGAAATGAAAAATATACATTGAGGGAATCAATATACCGATGGTATGACGTTTTTGAACAAGGTTCATCTTGTGATAGCAAATTAATTTATGTTTTACTTTACATAGAATATTCTTTAGCTTTAACTCAGAAGTAAATTGCTCTTTTAAGACTTAGGATTTTGTTTTAAAATATTTAACAGAGAAAAATGAACTTCAAAACTGTTCAATTAATTTAACAACAATAGCCTTTTGAGGTATAAATACAACCACTTGTGCCATTCAAGCAATAAAATTAACAATAAGCGTACAGTGAGGTACAGGTTTTAGTATATATGTCTGAACTGAGGGACATGGCATCCTCACTGCAGCAGGGAAGCACTCACACTTCCAAAGACTAACTAAATCCCAGGAATATTCAGGTTTCCTCAAAAGCCTCTCTTACAGAGCAATAATTTGAATTACAAGTAGCTATTAAAAAATAGCAAATTAAATGTGGAGAAGCCTCCACTTATGCAGGAGGGGAAGAGGTTTTTAAAGTTTCATTTCCTAAAACAGGTTTTGTTTTTTGTTTGCCTTTCACTTGTCCCCCCATAGAGTTCCTATGGAATATATGCATCACAGCTACTTAAAACTTCGACAGTAAGAGCACAAATGTCAGCTAAAGGACATTATTCAGCACGAAACATCTGCACCAAGTTGTGGAATCGTGGTAATACTATAAGGAATAAGCTGAGCAAAAATTCCTGTGTCTAATATTGTTACACAATTTTGTGTGATAAATAGCCAGAACAAATGCTCGTCAGAATTATGTTTTTGTTCTATCTTATTCTGCAAAACTAATTCGTGAATGACCCCAAAGATAGATGATTTGTTAATTTGCAGATGTCTCTCCACTTTCCTCTCTTTCTCTGGCTGTTTCAGGAGATTACGCATTTACTGACTATGTGCATGTATAAAATATCTCTCTCCTAGGCATTTCTCAATCACTCATCATACCATGTTTAAGTGCTAAATATATGTATTAGACACACAGATGCCCACCCACAAATGTGAGATACATATACATATCTGCTAGCTAGACATTCAATTAAATATGTATTGTAAAAGGCATAAGTGATTTCAAAGATTTGAAGACAACCGTGATGACAGTATATATTACTGTTAAATTCACCAAGGCACATCTGCAAAACAGACTAGGGACTTATCTGTAAATCTTCCCTAGGAAGCTGAAGGTAAACATTATTTTTTTGCCAGAACAGTGTGGAAAAAATATTTATGATTTCGAGAAACAGTTAGTGAAGCCTTTGTTAAGGGAGTAGCAGTACATTTGCTTTTTAAATGAATTCATCTCAAGTAATCAGGATTTAGTTAAATGGACTACTGCCACTGAACGTTTCAGTCTGTCATTTGGGGTGTGAACACTGGCACTCAGAGGATACCTTTTAAGCACAATACATTTATGAACTCATTTCTTTTTCCCTGAGGATTAAAAAAATAATTTTTATGCACAGTATCAGTGGCCTTCTTTAATAATTTCCTCACTGCCGCAGATCACCTTTAGAAAAGATGGAGAGTTTAACCACATATGGTAAAAGTTTTAGCCCTGGGGGGTTTATTATGGCAATATTCCTTTCCAATGCACTGTCCACCATAACGGGTCTTAACATTTCCTCACCGGGCAGACAAGCAGAGAAGCACAAAAATGAAGCAAGCTATGTTTAGCAGAATTTTTACATACCATAATCTCTTTACCATGGTAAGGCAAGGCTGGAATTTTCAAGATGATCTCTTATGGCGCAAATCCATTGCAGGACAGAGCTGATTTACAGCTTAGCACCATTCTCCACTCTTCACTGAGAGTAAGTTAAATGACCCAAGAATAACATTAATATGTACTATAACTAGATAGAATGGTGGTCTAAAGGGTGGTCTAAGGCATTATCTTTCACCCAGGGAAACTCAAGCTCATATATTGCCCAGAAATACTAATAAGGGTCAAGTATCATTACTATTTTAAGAGGTTGACAATGCAGTGAGTTATGGGGTATGATAGCAAAGCAGGGCTCTTCTCCTGCCTTCTATCAGCCCTCTTGTCTCCCCTCTGTAATGTTTTGAACAAATCTTGGCTAAATTCAGACTTATTATTTTCCATACTCTTTCATGGCTAACCTGGTTTAAAAATACCTGCTGACAATTTTTTTTTTTTTGCTTGGTTGGGCCAATATGCTTAACCTCAGCTGAGTCCCACAGCAAACTTTTTCTTCCTTTTCTCCCTTTCATCAGGTAAAACATTTAGAATATTAATAATAAAAAAAACCCCAACCATAAAACCAACGTGGAAGAAGCTGAAGTGCAATTTTAAAATCAAGTTAGGAGGGGCACTAAAATATTTCTCCAGTAACCAGAAAGGTCTGACAAAACAGTAAATAGAAAAGTAAGATGTTGAAATTATTTTAAGACAGATGCCTTTTTAAACTGTATTAAGAACACCTATCATGGAGCCTGATTCCAGCAGTTCCTCACACAGGAGGTATTTTATCTTCACAACATCTGGCACTGTCAAGGAGGTACAGTTGTAGACCTTACCAGATGCAGACACTCCATACATAAAAGTACACTAACAAATCATACCATTAATAGCAGCACAACACAAGTGTTTCTTATACATCCATGAAGAGAACTATTCCATGGTTATGGGAAAGCTTAAAGAAAAAAAAAAGCCACAAAAAACCCCAACAACCCTTAACAGAAATTTCTTGTAATTCCTAAAACATAAAAATAACTCCGAGAGCTTTATTTTCAGCTTTTTTTATAGTTGACTGACAAGAAGGCTTTTTTCTTCAGGGTGAAAAACTCCTTGTCCCATAAATCTGTGTGGTTGACATATCTAGGCAAATTTGTATCCTTGCTCAAAGGGATCACTGGTTTTATTCTCTATGGATTTTTCACTCACTATGTTGTGGAAAGTGAGTTGAGGCAGAGAAAAAATTGCTTGATATTTGAAGGAAGGTTTACATTATTTTGTATCATCCACACTGCTCTGTTGTCACTTGGTTTCTTTTATGAACTGTTTAAAACATGATACTATACTACATAAACCTTGCCTATTTTTGAATATGTAGTTTGTTTCATACCCTGAAGGTCTTGAGCTCGATATTCCTCTCATGTCCTCGTCTGTTAGTTGGACATAATTATATTAATCCCCAAATAAAACATGAAGGCATTTGGAAGTTATAAATGGTATTTATATAAAACACATGCTATATTTCCTACTTTAATATTTTATTTATTTATTTATTTTTCAATCAAGGTGTCTCTGATAGTCTCTAATATAAATGAGCGGTACTCTGCGTTTCAAGTAGGACGCCCTTGAAAGCAAATCTGAACATCAGTGGCATTAAGGTAATTGCTAAAACCCAAGGATTAATTTTGGATAGTGTCGCTTGATCCTTCCCCTTTGTATTTCACCATCAGTAATCAATAATCCATAGGACTCATCAGAACAATGAATAGGACTTACAAGAGAGGCAGAATTTCTCTTTCTGGTCTCTTTTTCCTCTTGCAAATAAGGTCTCCACCCTTTTATTAAATGGTTAAGTAAAATAAATAGGTCTCAGCAAAATAATCTTTTAAGATCAAAGCGCTGCTCCGTGTTTTGTACAATATTATCATAACGAAATGCACAGAACAGCAGTGAGCCGCAGTCCCGAGGAATTGTTTTAGTGTATGTGATACAACTCCTCTCGAAGCTGGAGCCATAACATGTTGTCAGGACCGTGTTTTCTATTTCTGCAACATGCTTTAACATTTAATTTTCTCCAAAATGCGTGCTGCTTCTTGGAACTGAAGTGATTTTAAGTGCCTGTGCTGTGTTATGACAGCGGTGATGGTGGTGGTGCACGCTTGGCAGAGGGATTAGATATGGGTCAAATGTTTAACCATCTGGATTTGCCATGAGGTAAACCTTATTTTTGATACCTCTGTTTAGACTAACTGGAAAGCGATTCCTCCTTCGCCCTTTCCAAACTTTTCCTTCTCCTCTGCGGGCTGGTGTGGCCGTGGAGCCGCACTTCTCCTACCACCCTGTGGCAATCGCATGCCATGACACACGTCAGCTCAGCCTGGGCTGCTGGCAGCGAGCTGCAGCCATCGACAGAGTTATTTGTCTTCTGGTGATTAATTCAAGGAACAATTAACTTTTTTTTCCTTTTTTTTTTATTCCCCCAACGAATATAATACATGCGTAGGTGCAGAGTGATAAGATGAGAGCAAATCTGTAAGAGAGATTAATTCCTGCTAAACTCTTTTTGGACGCGTAACTTGAACTGTATTAAAATAACTCTTAAATGCTGGAAGGGATAGACTCTGGTTTTGTGCCCAAGCGATTTGTGTATTATAGGGATAGAAGATCTTAAAGAAAATATCTGGGCATTACTTTAGATGCATCTATTTTCTTACTTAACATATCAGGAGATGATGAACGCAAGAAGTTATCTTGATCAAAAAGAGAAAGGCTAATACAATTAAAATTTTCTCACTGCATGCACATTTCACAAATTCTCTGCATTTTATATGTAGCAGATGGTGTTCAAACAAATCAAGAAGCTGAAGCTAAAAAAACCACCCTGATGGAGAAACTCATATATTTCTTCAAACGATAAGATGAACTGCAGATGTTTGTTGAAGAGTACTGCTGACGCAGGCAACCTAAGAAGCAAAGGCTTAAAAAGAAGAGTCCAGTTGTGTTTAGCACTGGCCAACCACGCTAGCTGTCACTGCATGATTTATGAAGCTTGCTTGCTAGATTTTATGTTGACAGAGAAATTGCGATTAAAAAAAGCCTGACCAGTTATCTTTGCTAACAGGGAACGTGGCAAAACTTTGGCTGCAGCATACCTTACACCCCTCTTGCAAGTTTAGCGTTTCTGGGCAGACATAGATATTTAAGTGGCATAACTCATTTCCATCAATCTTTCAGAGTTTTGACCAATGTGCTTTCATGCTTCTGCATTTTGTCCACATGGTTCTCAGTAGTGCTGTTAAAATACTGTGCTTATCTGACACCTGCAGTCAAATTAATCCCAAGTTAAGCCTGACAAAGTCACTAAAAGGAAAACACTTGTCTGCTTAAGAGCTTGGGAATCAGACACAAAACCAGCTGCTTGATACGTGCTTAAAAATCATTAGCAAGCACTTAAAAATTAATTTCAAGATTATGCTTGATAAGGCTTACAAAACCTACAATTAGCTCAGTGTTTTACTGGAGGAAAGTCGCACCCTTATGTGTCAGTGTTTCCACACAGAAAATCACATAGTCTTAGGACTTGTTGCAACTTGGCTGTAAATATTTACTTTAGACAGCAGTTTAGTAGTACACAAGGTTACAGCCCAAAAGCAAATATTTCATACCAAGTTTCAAATATATGGATTTTCCCATTTGCAAATGATTCAGGCAGCCTTTCCCCTCCCTTAGAACTGCTAACTCAATCTATAAACATAAATATACCATTTCAGAGGAGAAAGGATACAAATCACGAATCAGTACAGTAGTCCTCAGGGAGTTTATTATGGGGTAATTGGACCAAACAAGGGCCAACTTCTGGCCTGATTTACAGTCTCAACAAATCTATTGACATCAGCGGAGGACTAAGGCAAGGAAGAATTTGGCTTTGAGGGGTGGGAAAGACTTTTAAATTATTCCAGCTTAGCCTCCCTAGGCTAACTTCTGTGCTGAAGGGGCACCATTATAAATGGGACTTGCAAACAACTCAACTTGCTGGCTATGCATGGGTGTAACTCAGAGCAAGGCTTTGCCTCCCCAGCAATGCTTACTCATCAATTCTGAATTTGGCTTCTCCAAACAATTATAACCCTCTGCAGATATTGCATAACATCACTGAGCACGTGTGGTTTTCTTATATAATTCCTTAGGCTGGTTGCAAAGCAGAGCTCCAGGCTAGAGGCCAAGTCACACAGGGTATGAGCAGCTTCAGAAATAACCACCATTCAGGTTTGTTTACTGCAAGGAGCTCTCGAAGGAAACCATCAAATTAAGGAAAACCAAGTAAGTAACCAGCTTGTGTTAGTGCAGTTTTGCTATATCCTTTCTAGGATTGCTCATATTCCCATGGGGTTGGGAAAAGGGTGTGGGGAAAGGTTAATGTGGCTGCTGGGATGGAACCAGCAGCAGTGATGAAGGGCACCACCGTGCCCATGTAACAGTGAAAGATCATTTTGTAAGGTTTGCACAGGAATTTTGTGCCATCAGTGAACATTCACTCAGCTACAGCTGGAACTGGAAGTGACCCAGAGTTTCACAGGCCATGGCAAATTGCTTGGAGATTTCAATGCATGTGACCATGTAATTATATCATACATATCTTCTAAATCACTGGTTTTGTGGTCCCAGGATGGTTACCAGAGACTAAAGGGCAGCAGTGTCTTCATCTCGGGGTTCATATGAGGTAACAAGGGGCATGAGGTCTCTATTTCAAATTAGCATGTGGGTCAATGTCTCTGAACTTGCAGCTAGAATTTTTCTCATTTACTTTTGTGCCTTACTTGGCCAGGGTTTTTCTTCCAGTAGCTACTCTGCTTCTGTGATTTTCACTGAATTTACTGTGGAAACAAACACTGACAGTTGAGTCTGAGTCAGATGGTGGTTCTGCCAGCCACGGAGTTTATGAATGTACCTAATGAGTCAGTTTTCTGCAGTTCTTGAGCAGTGTGCAATCAGAAATAAAAGAGATGTTTACAGCGTAGTTATGGTTATTGTCAAACACAGGAAATATTTGCAAACATGTCTTAAAAGGTCAAGGAGGGTGCCTGGATCTACCCTATGGGTGGGCTGTGTCTGCCTGTCTGTAATGACTGTGCAAGAAGGCAGGTTTGTACTTATCTTCTTTGGATGCTGTGGGAACCACTGGGTGCTGGACTGGCTGCAGAGAATTAAATCTGGTGTGCAATGGGATGATCCTACATGCTTTATGATAGATTTTATATATCCAGTTATATGCTAGAATTCATTCAAAAAGATGCTGCATAGGACAGGATTGGAATCTGTTCCGTGTGCACTTACACTGTTGCCTGCTTGGAGATTTTCCTTTGCTTTAGTGTGTCCACTTGGGAATATCTCTTGTGCCTCATCCTCCACCTCCTCAGGGCAAAAGATTTCTTTTAGTTTTCTGTTTGCATAGGACTTCAGAAAAAGGGACACTGGTCCAGTTAGAAGAAGAGCCCTCAGTTTTTCCAAGGGTGTGGGCGATGTTATTGCTGGGGGTTACAGTAATACCAGACCGGTATAAAACTCACCTCAGGGAATGCAAAAT
This sequence comes from Dicrurus megarhynchus, assembly GCA_013399195.1. Lineage (NCBI taxonomy): Eukaryota > Metazoa > Chordata > Aves > Passeriformes > Dicruridae > Dicrurus > Dicrurus megarhynchus. The sequence goes on from VXAD01006256.1 coordinate 463,373, forward strand.
ATGCAAAAGTGACTTAGATACAGCTACAGCTTCCAGTTCATGTTTCCCTTTCCTTCTTTCTTTGCTGGAGGATATTATGCCAAGTTGCTTTCCTGCCTGAGACAGTGTGAACACTTGTCTTCCACCTACTTCTGTGGGACATGCACGAGGCAGAATCTGACTTTACAAGCTCTTAGCATCCTTGGTAATGTCATTCCTTTGATAAGGCACAATATTATGTACCTTTCTGCATTTCACATGTCATTAGAACTTTGATCATGAAAAGTCATAAATATAAATAAAGTATTATACTATCCCAGCAAGCTGCAAAAGCATCTGGTTAGTCCCTGAAAGTGCTCACATAACAAACAGTGCTGTGAAGTCATTGTTGGCAATGCCTGTGTTATTCTTGCCCCTGATAAATACACTATTGAAATAAACCAGTTCTCCCAGCATTAATGATCATTTGATTAAAGAAAACTTTCTAGTTAACATTTTGTAACAATGTAATAAGTAACTTTCAATTAAATTTTTCTATATGTGTGGAAAATGTGTAATGAATAAATCAGTAAAGACTACATAATGGAAGCCTATTAGCAGGGTGAATATATTCTTGTAACTCGAATTTCTATACCACTTTAGTATTATCTTCTATCAGAAGAGAAGGTACAATTACCAATTTTATCTTATCTTAGTCTTATTATTAAAGAGTAGTAAAGGAAACTTCATTCCAGAAGCTATAATGTGATTTTTGATTAATGGTGGGATTTTTATGTGACAAGAATATTTCTCCTAGGCAAAGTAGGCACTTGCATCTTTGCCTGAACTGACTTGTTTCTGGCAGGCTTTTCACTGACAGAAAGTTTTGCTTCTCTATAGATATATGTATTTTTCTGTATGTATAGCAGATTTAGGTGTACAGGGTCTAACACAATCTAAACTTAATCTTTGCTACATGAAAGGACTTAAGCCTTTACTTCACATTTTAATCCATTTAACAAGACTCGCTAAGCAATAAACACTTTCCACTTTATCTTATGAAATGTCAAAGCTGTAAAGTGAAAGGTTACAAATATGAGCAAAATTAATCATCACTTGAAGTGTTGCAAGTAGGTCTCACACTTGTAGGTAGGTGCAATAGTTATTGTTACTGAAAGCCCTGTCTAAATAATGATGGCCAATGGGATGCCCAAGAAATTATTTGAAATACATGGGAAAGGGTATCCAGTCAAGGTTTGCTACTACCTTACTACTTTCAACTAGATTTGTTTTTCCTAGATTCTCCTTAATTCCAAATAAGCATAAAGGTTACTTTGATTTCCCTTTCAATACATTTTTTTTTCTTTCATATAAATACACATAAATGAATTAATATACCTGCATAGATTATGTGCTTATGCCAGTTTTCCTGGTTTCATCTGAGATAAAGTTAATTTTCTTCCTAGTGGCTGCTATAGGGCTGTGTTTTGTATTTAGTATGAGAATAATGTTGATAACACACTGACATTTCATTGCTGAGTAGTGGTTATACCAAGTTATTCTCTCCTCCATCCTGCTGTGGGGTGGGTGAGTGAGCAAGCAGCTGTGTGGTGCTTAGCTGCTGGCTGGGGTTAAACCACATCAATATATAAATATACACTCATGTATATATCTAATTATTCATATGTGCAGGTATTTAGATGACAACTCCAGGCTGGCTCATTTCTGAGCAGTACTCCAATAAACTGGCACTGACTGGCATATTCCTCTTTGCTGTCCAATATTTTAGTTTCTATTGCCAGTATACATTTCATAGGTCATTGGAAATACATGGTGTCCTGATGCATGGTGCTGCTGTATTGAATAGAAAGTTTGCTTCAAATTCTACAAAATTCAGAGTGTATTATTCCAGGGGAAAGAAGTGCTTGTGACAGATGAGGCATACATGCAGTTCATGGAATCCTCTAAAATGTTCAAAACGGGTGTTTTTACTCATCCCTTCAAATGTGTTGATACCAATGGGTTTGCTTTGGAGTGGGACTTCTGAACAGTTTTAACAACATATATTTTTTCCCTCCCTTCAAAATAAGGAGGGAATCAGACTCATGTTCGCACTCTTCATTCAATAAAATGCTGGAAGAGTCAAAAACATTAAGCCTGTGCAACCAAATGTCTGTTTCTGCCAAACTGTATGGAAACAATATCTTTCCAGGTTGTACCCAAACTGGCTAAGTGAACACGGCCAGCAGTGTTTCAACATCTGTGTTACTGCACATAAACCCGGTGGTGATTCACTGGCTGCTCCTGCTGCGTTCTCCACGGTATCTGTAAATATGCACAACATATGAAACACCTCTGTAAAGGCTCCTCCAGCCTGGAGACCTTCTTCTGCCACAAAAAAAGCCTGCTGTTGATTCAGGTACAAATGGGCCACCGGCATATTTTCCAGGGCAACCACAGGACTTATGAACTCCATTCAAGTTTCCAGCAACACTGTGGACCCAGTGCAGATTTTATCCATCCCCTTCAAAACTGGAAGAAAAAAAATGGGCCTTTCAATTAGCCTCACATTAGTACAAGAAAGATGATGGCATAATTTTAAATGCGTGTTATCTTGCATGAAATATAATGCCTGCACAGAATAATTTCCAGCTTCCCCTGCCGCTAATCTCTGAACAAACACAAACAAAAAACAGTAGCAGGTCAGAGCCCCAGTAATTTATTCATTTCCCTTCCACTGAAACATTTTACAGTCCTCCATTTATTTGCAATTTTTTGTTCTACAACAGAAATCCCCCTGAGATCTGACATCTTGTTTGCAAGAGCGTCTGCAGGGAAAACAAGGCTGATGGCAGCCGCGAGAACAAAAAGGCTAAAACGAAATGGGATATGACATCTTCAGTGGTTGTATAGATGTCTGCAAACAGATTTAACGAGATGCACTCATTTTTACTTTAAAACCTCACAAATGGTTTTTCATCACGCAGTGTTTGCTCCTGTATCCCTGTTGTTTTGGCCCCTGTTATTCCCTACGGTGCATTCTGCCCTTTGGTTTATGCCTCTGCCCCACCCCGGGCTGGAGTCTCTGCCCTGCTGGTGATCCAAGCTGATGAACTGTGATTCTGAGCAATACCCAGGCAAGATAGGTATCCCCTCAGTTACAGGCATAAATTACACAGAGGGCAGGCACAGATCACCTTTTCTTGTCTCAGGGTTTCATGGGGGAAGGGGAGCAATGATTATGATCTTTTAATTAACATTGCATTTAACATAGCATGAAACAAAGGTGTTTGTTCTGGGGTTGACAAAACAGACTCAGAATCAAACCTGAGTTAATAGAATTTTAGACTTGGAGTTTGAGAGGAAGGCACATCCAGTGGGGTCATATTATCCAAAGTCCCTGCACAGGGGATTGCAACACAAAGAAAAGGGTTTAGACACCAGTAACAAATGCTACTGAGTTTCACTTCTCATCTGGCATCTCAGGAACTAGACTCTCCTTTGCCACCTGCAATTTCACAGAAAGTCTTTGCCAAATGAATCGTCTTCAAAAAAATGAGGACCCACAACCCCTTGCATCTTTTCAATATCTTCTCATGCTGTTTGTACTTTCATTAATGTTCAAATTTTCAACAAACTGTGAAATAGATATGAATCCTGAGGTTTCTTATGCTCTGTTTTGAGGCATTGTTTGTGTGAATTGATGAATCTGTTAATGATGGGCCCGGTACACCCAGGTTATTCAACGTCATTTCACTAAATTAAAAATTGAAACTGTTCCTGTGATATTGAGCAAAATGCAGATTCTGGGGACATTCCTCACACAAGTGAGGGTGCTCATTTGTAAAATCTTTGCTTTGGAAATGATGTCTATGCTTCTCTTCCTTTCCACCCTTATCTCAACACAGCCCTGATTCCACCAGGACTTCTGTTTGGGCTTCCTATCATGTCAAGTGCTGTGTCCACAGACAGATTTCACAAGTGCAAAAACCGATGCAGGATTTGGGACTTTCATCACCACCTGGGCAAAACAAGTGTCCAGCTCAAAAAAAAGGAAAATGCCTCTGATGAGATTTAAAAATAAAAGCTGAAGTGTTCTGCCATCCCCTGGTTCAGAGCTGTACCTCTTCCCTGCATGCATTGGACCTCACACACCTGTGGGACCACAGAAAAACCTGCAACAGCAAAAGTAATAACATGAGATTTCAGAATAAACTGCAAAGGCAGACATGAGGACAAACCATAAGGCCTGTGAACTATTACACTGAGTGTGATCCTCCTCTAGCTTACAACTAGTGTAAATCAATTTACAATTGATGTAGGACTGATACAGACCTGATGTGGCATAGATTAAACCTCTAGTGAAATCAATGGAGTTAGGCAGGTATAAAACTTGAGGCAAAGGAGTGGAGAACTAATCTGATTATCTCAGAGTTATGAAAACATCATTTATTCTCAGAATTGACATACTTTGTGGTTTCTGCTGCTCAACTCTCCAAACATTCCCTTATACTGAAAGCACACTTGAAAACTTTAAAGATTTATTGCACAGCCCTCAGTTTGGGTAGGTAATTAATTGTGATGACTATTTATTTTGGAGCTGCTTTTGTGTATTTTTGGAGAAAGAAGGAAGTTTGCTGCCAGGCAAGAAGGAATCTTTGTTTTGCTTCTTATAATTTGTGGCTATGTCAGTGGCTGACGCATGAAGTTATAGGAATAGCTGCAATTGCTTTTTCTTTGTGAAAACGAACCATTTCTTTGAGAAAATGAGCATTTCCTAGTCCTCATTTTTTTGTTATTTTTTTCGCCTCCCAAGACTTTGGCATCTGTTGCTGTCAGATAATTTGTGGCACGGCCTACTTGACCCTTGGTTCATAGGTCGTCAGAATCTATATGAAGGGGGTTATTCTCTGCTATTGTTGAGCAAGGGATTTACATCCTAACTCGTATTAATGCTTGTAAATCTCTCATGCATCATTGACAAGAGGAGGCCTAAATTACAATCATATTTGCTTATGAATACTACCAGAGCACCAACACAATCCAAACAGGCATGGAAATGGAATATTTGAGGAAAATGAAGTTTCATGTGAAGTCTAACAGGAATCTGAACCTGTAAACCTTGCAGGAGTGCAACTTACTGAGATACTTAGAAATACATTATTAACTGTTTTAAAAGAAGCAAAATGTTTAGGAGAGGTAGTGCAGTCTTGTGGCAACCGAGTCACACACTGGAGAAACAGCTGCCTGAGCAGGGTGGGTGAACAGAGGCAACTGCACCAAGTACTGGACTTGCTGGAATCAGGCAGAGATTCCTCTGAGAGGAACTCATCATCACAGGCAGTTAAGCTGTTCATGATATAGCTTAAGAAAAAGAGCAATGTGAAATCAAATACGCTTATAAACACTACAAAGAGGCGTGTTGCAGTCCACTCTCTAAGATCTATTTTTTATTATAACCATCTCCATCTTGGTGTCAGGCATTTGAAGTAAACCAGATATTTATTTAGAAAATCATAGCAAAAACTCCTTTCTTTTTGACTAACGCTTTTAAGAATGTCACTAGCAATCGATATTCCTTTGAGGAGAAATCCTTGAGTAAGATGTGCATTTCCCCAAACAAGAACAAATCCTATGATGAATTCTGTGTGCTCTGCCTTTATTCAGTTATCATTAAATCCAAACTCATCTTGACTCCTTAGAGTCTGTATTGAGGAAGGAGTTCAAAATCTGGGTAACAAATTGATTGTGAGTGATTTAATCACTTTAAATGCAGAAGAGTTCTTGGTAACCACAGAAAAAAATTATCTCAACACATAACAATCCAGAATTCAACCGAAAGTCTAAATATTTTTGCTAATTCTGTGGATAATAGCATATACTTTTCTTCCATTTTTTAAAAGTCAAAATCAAAGACAGTGCAGTCAATCTGCAATTAAAAACAATGTATGCTTGCATATTCCATGATAAAATTAAGATATCCAATGACTGCACAAATCAGAAGAGAACTCTCAATTTTATCACTGATTTTACCTTGTCAGGGCTTTTTCCTGCTTTTTTCACCCTGTAGGAGCACACCTGCACATACTCTACACTTCCCTGGATACAATAGAAAGGACTCAGGCTACTAAACTGTGGCACTGAGGGCCTGAAGGAGCAGTCCTCACTCCTGCAATGGGTCCCTTTGGCCCACAGGAGCTGGGGCTGCTGCATCACTCCATTCTGTATCACTGAATTCACTGTCATAAAGGTTGCATGTTCAAAAATGGAACAAATTTGAATAAGTGCTTCTTCCTAGAAGTAGTAGTTATTTAAAAAAATCTTTCACAACCGTTTTCTCACATGCCTAAAAATATTTTTTGTTATGATTGAAGAAGCTGAAATAGTATATCAAAAATAATTATTTACAGTTATCAGTTATTTATGAACAATTTTGTTCCTTACTTAGACATTCATGAATATTTGCTGAGAAATTTTTTGACAGCTTGGTGTCCCTTAACTTGGGACCTATTTGTTTCAGTTCAGATGTTGATTATCTGGATGTTTCAAAGAACAAAACAGATGCATCTTTCCATATGAGGAGCAAAGACTGATCCCACACTGGTTATATTGTCTAATTCTTAATCAGTGATGAACATTTGATGAATTTTATGTTATATAGGGGTGTATGTGCACATACATAATATATCCTATATCATGGATGCATTATTAAGCCAGTACAATCACAAGGAACAAAAAAGGGATATCAAAGAAGCACTTACAAATTAAGTGCTCTCAAAAATGTGTGTGTGGGTTTAAGGCTGTCCATTTTATGGGTATTATGTCCCATCATTTAAACTCGAGGTTAAATATCGGAACAAATCATTCTTTTGCAGGAAATAATAGAAAAACAGAGAAATGTAACTTAAGCACAATTCAATTAGATGCAAGGGAATTGAGCACCTCAATTCTTAATGAAATTAATGATCTTTTATAATCACAAATGGCCAGACCTTAATTTTACTTGCTATTTAAAAGATGACACCTAGAGTAAAGTCATGTCCCATAAACCATTAAGTGTCTCTGGGATTCAGGAAAGACTGTCCCTTCCTGGATTAGTAAGAGAGTGTCTTGACACACCTTTAATACTTCCAATACCAAGACAGCTCAATTATGACTGCAAGATTTTGATTAAAAGGTAAGTGGAGCATCCCAAAGCCAAATGAGATCAAGCAAAGGGCGCTCATTAGCTTCAGTGGAATATGGCATCTGCCTAAAAGCCTCATCAACAGCCATTGTCATATGCAGTTACTTTGAATTTTTACACACTTGGTTATAGATAAGTCCAAAATAACAGAGGAGTAATTTTTAAATTATGTTAATCTTAGTTAAAAATTAAAAAAGTTTTTCCTAATGTCTAAGCAAAACCTACATCTCCCGACTATCCCTTTACCTTCTGTTAACCATCTATAGAATATCTTATTTTACTACTTTTCCCAGATATCTTTTACCAATTTTATGCCTATTATCTTGCTCATTTAAGAGCTTATCAGAAAGAATTTGAAATAATATATTTCAATAATCTCTTCAAATTGTCTTCAAAACAGAAATCTTTCCACCAACAATTGAGTTAGGATTGACTTCCAAAAAAATTACTCTCCCAATAAAGAAAGATAACCTTCCACTATCTGAGAAATATCTGAGAAATAAAAGTCTGAGAAAGTTAATAAGTTGGGACAGTCACCCCAAATTTTAGTTACTGAAGTCGGGAGGACAGGCATTCTTGTGCAATATAGGATTGCACAAAAGGAAGAGGTCAAGTATCCCGGGATTTTGGTTTCACCCAAATAAGTACAGACTGACTTGTGGCATTCACTTCCAAGCTTGTACAAATAGATGTAAAATGAAAAAGTGAATGAAGCAATATTAGAAATGTCAGTGTATCAGAGCCTGAACAATAGCAGTATTTCGGCAGAACTTCTACCCTATTTTGCAAACCGTGTAGGCTTTCTGAGCTGAGGAATAATGACTATTTCTTCATATCCCCTCATTATAACTTTCCTACAAATAGTTCTTGACAGTAGAGTCATTATCCCAAACTAGAATACAAAAAATTGTATATATTGAGAGACTTTCGTTCTTTCCGTGTGACCCTCACACTATAACCAGATGGTAAATTACTGCGTTTTTCCTCCTAAAGGGCTGGGAAGATGTAGCCCATACTGACTTAATCTGAGCTTGATGAAGTGGTTTGTATTTGAGATAACAAGATTAGATTATCACAGTTTATTAGTTTAAAGTCTTTCTGACAGAGCCTTGTGTTACCTGGTATTAAACCATGAATCATCCCTGCGTGCATTCCACAGGCCAGGTTCTCCCCTGGCATAAAATGATACAACTCCACTGATGTCCTCAGAGCTGCCCTTGCCAACCCCAGCTGAGGATCTGGCCCTTATCACACAATATGTTATTGAAACATCAGTCTTTAGAGAGTTCACCAGCTTGATCTACCTCACCAGTCCTGGTTAGTCATGCCCTGGGGGTAGCCGTGATAATCTCCATTCAATCTGTACTTCTGGAATGGAATTGTTTGGAAATAAGTCTTTCAGCTGCACACCTTGTTTTTGGGAAGTATGCCAAGAGGCTTCTTGCTCTGTTTTGAAATAAAGGCTCACATCTCTACTGAGATTTTGGCTCTATTCCCTGTTGCAGAATTTTCAGTAAGTTATTAGGTGCATCATTACCCCATTTCATTTCCTGGCTGTTCTGACTACCACCCTCACATTTTTACACTGAAACCACCAAGACCTTTTCCTCAGCCCTCTCCCTGAGCACCCGATCCAAATCCCACAGAACTCCATTCAAAATTTCCCAGCAAGCTTTCTCAGACTCCTAGGAGAAAATAAAGAAAGATAGCTAAAGTTTTTGATCATGAAATCTTTTATGCCACAGGTTGAGATGCAGGAGTGGAGCACAGAGGAGCAACAGGGAGATGAGATTTTCATTACTGCAATGCCTTCTGCAGGCTTTTCCTCTGCCTCAGTACCTGCAGGAAGAAAATCTCTTGTGGACAACCTAGTTATGGACTTTTTTGTTTCCATTTGGACTATACTGCTTCCTGCTGAAAATGAGCAACTGGCTTCACTGGAACCTTTCTACAGATTGCTCAGGTTCATGATTTTCAAGAAGAGAGAAGACTTTACACATGTGAAATAACTATTTGTGGGTCTGTAAGTTTACTGTGGGCCTCTGCAGTTCTTCTATAATATGCCAGAGTGGGGTATTATGCTGATTCGTATGTCTGCATCCTCTGTGTTCAGTCTCATAAGGTGCCTTGTTAGATCAAGAGCAGGGAAAAGATGAGCACAGAGTTAGTTTTCTCTGAATAATGCCCGTGGTTCCTCCTTTGGATCCAAGCAACTGGCTAAAACAACAAAAAAATATTTTTCTGGAGTGATGGAAAAACTGAATGCAGTGGGAGCATCTTCCATCCAAATATGCATACTTTTGAAGGCTGATAAAGTCTAATATTCCTGAACACCCAAAAAATCAAATAGTAGGAGATCTTTCCTTCGCCCATGCCTGCAGCCCACATCTTGAACCCTGGTAAACAATCTCACTCTCTCTCTCTGGACTTCTGCCCCATGTCTGTATGTCCTCTGCTTCCCTCTCCTCACTCTACCAAATATTCCTCAATGACCAGGCACTTGCCTGTGCTTTTTTGAGTGACGACATGTTTCTTGGCTTTGATTTGGAGACTGCTATAGTTTCATAAGTGACTGTAAGTGCTTCTTTACAGCTGTCTGGAATGAAGGGCAGCTGTTATGCCTCAGGCTTCAATAATATTTTGTTCAGCCAACACCAACTTCTTCATCACCTCATTGATCCAGCACTGGTCCTGAACACTCTGTTGGCTTGTCCTCTGGACTCTAACATCCTTCTGAGTCTGCTGTTTTCCTCTTCTCCCATTTCTCTGGTATTTCCTTCATCTCAAACAGACACAAAAATACTCATGAACAATGTCAGTGAAATCCCCTTCAATTCTTGCCTTTCCTTCAAGTCATAAAACCTGAGTGTGTTTGGGATGAAGCTTGCTGTTGTTTCAGCTGTTTGTTTCCATGCTACTACTTGTATTAATCATTTGAAGTAATGGACAATGGTAACTTCCAGAAACCTACCTGATTTTTTTTCAGTTTCTTTGCTCATACAGACTGACAGCTTGGATGCCTGCTGGGTTCTGAGCAACAGAACCTGCCCCATGTGACACCCAGTGTATTCTCTGAAGTTATTCTCCTCACTGTTAAGGGTCTTCAATAGAGAACCTCTCAAAACAAAAGTAGGCAAAAAAACACCCATCAGAAATCGTGTATGTTTGGTCCGAAAGCAGAAGTTCGGGAACAGAGGTTGGTTGAACATTTTGTCTGTGACTTGACAGGGATCTACTGGAGGGCATATCAGAGAAGGCAGAGATGAATGACAGAAGGATTTCTAGAACAGTACAAGAATTCCTACTCTACAAACTCTTTTTAGGGGAACAGCACTAGCTCTTCAAAGAAATGAACGACTCTGCTGCCAAGTGTTTCAGAATATTAATTAGTCAGTCTTTGCCAAGTGTTTGGAAACAGAACCATGAAATAGTTTGGGCTGGAAGAGACCTTTAAAGGTCATCTAGTCCAAGCCCCCTGCTATGAGCAGAGACATCTGTAATTCCAACAGGTTGTTCAGAGCCCTGTCCAACCTAGCCTTTAACGTTTCCAGGGATGAGGCTTCTGCCACTACCAACTCAGCTCTGGTAAGTCACTTGGGAATGATCTCACTGACCTCAGCTGCCATCTAGACCAGATCTCAACAGAGATTTTAAAAGATTTATTCAGAAAAGTATCAGAAACAGTTTCAGTTCAGTGCTGGGAAATGAGACACTCGGCACTAACAGATTTAATATTCATCTTGTCACATACAAGGTTGCCCTAGTGATCTTTGAGCTGCTCACACAAAAAGCATCCTATCGAGTTTCTGCTGAAATCTCTCGAATGCTCAGCAGCATGACCATCAGAGGAATACACAGAACAGGAAATTATTTTTTCCCCAAAATTCTGATGCACTGTTTACAGATAAAATGGCAAAATACAGTAAATATATGCTTATGAGCACATTAGATTGCATACTCATAAAAATATTCATCTTAGAAACTTTTTATTTGAAATTTCTGAATATTAAAACATAAATGAAATTTTGTTATCTGTGTGTACTCAACTTTGCTTGAAATGTTGTTAAAGCTTCAGACTATTTAAACAATAATACTTTGGATGTCTAGAAAGCCTTCCAGGCTTCATGAGGGCTTATTTCAGGCTCTTCATAGACATTAATTAAAGCTGTGAGAAACTCTGTGTTCTTGGTACTACTTACACCTATTTAATACTACCTCACATGCTATATCTAAGGTCAAACAGAAAATCAGTGACAAAACCAGTGTCAGAATTGGGATATCAGTACTCCTGAGCCCTGTCTGAGCTATTGGACACTGTCTTCCACCAGACCATACTATAAGTTATAGAAAATAACTTTTGATTGCTCAGAGAACCATCCAAGTACAGTGGCTATTAACACTTATCACAAAAAGGCTGTGTGAACATCACCCAGACTGAAGGAAAAAACTCCAAACTTGTGAATGTGCTATTGACAGGAAATTTCATTAAATCTGGTTTCACTTTATTTGGGTAATATACTCCATTTCATAAAAACCTTATCGTAAAGATCTAAATCTGTGAAGAAAGACATTAAGCAATTCTTTATTATCTCTGCTGGTCCATTAAAATAAATCACATCCATCCCTTCCCCTATTATTTCAGGGAGTGCAAGGGCTGATATATTTTGGCATAATTGCTTTGGCATCCCAGGTTTATTCTGTCACTGCTGTTGTGCAAGTGCAACATTAATGGAGTAATCATGGTTTTTCTGTATGGCCCATGACCACGGTATCTAAGCAATATACAGTCTGCAGATTTTGTAATATATAAACTTTTCAACAATTTTATTGGCAATTTTTTTGATAAAGACAGATGTCAGACTGCACCCAGTTTACTCATACACTGTAAGGTGTTCTCTGGCTTCCTAATTTATTAACAATGGTCATTTGTTACACTGACAACTTAGAAAAACAGATTACTTAGAAGTTATGATGGGGTAATTCTGCTTCTTGGAGCCTCTGTAATGAATCACCATTTTCCCTCCCTCCCTTGACCTAATTTCAAAATCATATACCTGTGTAAAATATTGTGATGAGAATTGTGTCTAATTATCTTCTAAATTTTTCTTTTAATTGCTAGAAGGATGCCCATGCTTGAATAAGGGAGGTATTAATGATGTAATAGTGTTAGAGAGTCCTTGAAATCTAGATTAATTATTAGTTGTGTGGACTTCTGAGAGTTTTTGATGTATTCATTTGCATTCACAAAGATGGCTTTTTAATTAAAGAGAGTTTTTGAACTTATACAAATGAGCCTTTTGCAAATGTCCCTAGAAACGTGAAAAGTGTTAAAAGTGAGAAGAATCGAAGTTTTCCTGAAACATTACCTCCCGCTGCAAACACTGAATGACCAAAAGCATTTGAAACTCCAGACCTCATGTCAGCAGCTTTAGCAGATCTCCAAGACCAAGTAGAATTATAAAAGCCTGTGCTTGTTCAAATACCACAGAAATGGTTCTGTACAAAAGAGCAATGTAAGAATATCTGATTTCCCTTTCAGCTTCCACCACAGCATATGTTTCTACCTTTACCTGCATGCTTATTTTTTCCTCTTTAGAAATTAGATCCTCTTTCCCAAGGACTCCGATGTTAAATGTTTCCTCATTGTAACTCTTATGATCCCTTGTTGCCACCTCAGATTTCTGGTTTTTCTTTCTTTCTTTTCTTTGTTTGAGATCAAGAGAACAAACCGAAAGCTCTGAGTCTCCAGGTCTGTTTCACAGATCTATAAATGGTACCATATTTCCTGTATTACAGCCATTCAGTTCTTAATGCAGCCTAACATCTAATTTACAATTTTGACTGCTGCTACATATTGAATTTGAGCAGATGTCTTTACTGAGCTATCCATAGTGATGCCTAAATAATTTTCCTCAGAGGTTCACAGCAAATTCAGATCCCAGAGGAGTGAATACATAGTTTAATTTGTACCTTCTAAAGTAAATTATTTTATAAAGAAGTGGAATCTCAGCTGGCAGATTACTGTCTTATTTCCTAATTTTTTTGAAATCTACCCAGAGCCACTTGTACACCTCTGCCAGGGCTTGGCTGCCTAATTTCAGTTTTCAGCATGAGCATAACACCGGCCCCTTACCACGAGTGTGGTTCTGTTCCAGAACTGTGCCATGGTGAGACTGGGACCTTTAAACCTCCTCCATGGTCCTGTCTCCTGCACAGGTCCCACTCACACACAAAACTGCAACCCAGACTTACAGATGTCTTTAATTGGGTCTTGTGATGACTTCTTAATGTCGGTATCACAGATATACTTTGATCTTCCCATGTCCCCTCTTGTGTAAGTCTTTGTAAGGGGGAATAAAACACACACTTATTCACATTTATTTCCTCCTATGCTTTTCTTGAAGATAAAGTAGTTCAGGGTGTCCATCATTATCTTCAGAGCTTTTTTTGTATGTTTCAACTGGCCATTATAACTAGCTACCTGGCCAAATCCTATATCCACCTAGCACATCTATTTCATTTCCAGAAGAATTAATGTTTGGTCTAAATTTCCCTAAAACCAATTAAATATTTGACTGGATCATGGCAATTTTTTATTTTTACTGTTGTTCATGCCCCCTGTTTTCAGGTCTTTTGTCTCTGATGCTGTCTAAACTTGGTGATGTGTGCAAGGTACAGGATAAAGTCTTTCAATTTGTTGGAAAATAACATTAAATGCTATTCTGGTTCCCATTCCCCTTCTATGTTTATTCATGTTTTCATTTTGAAAGTGCTCTTTTTCTGTTCTGAAGCACTCAAATTATTAATTTCAGCCTCTAGTTACTTGTTTTTCCAACTTCTTGCAGTTCTCAGACATGGAACCATATATTCCCACCTTCCAGTAACTTTTCCTTCTTTGCTTCACTTGGCAAAAAATTTAATTTTCAAATTATATTTTCTGTTGCTTGAAAACATGTTTGTAACTTGGATTTTGACTGTTTCTTCCCTGGTAGCTTTCCTGCTCTGTAATTGTATTTGGCAGTGAAATGTGAACACTATCCATGGTTCTGTCAGTATTTCTTTAAACACATTCCATGTTGATTTCCTTCCCTAAATTTTCCCCTTGGTATATTTCTATGGAAATAAACAGTGTATTTTTTTCTTCCCTTTCACATGCATACATATCTAGGTGTAAACTGCATAAAAGCCAAATCATGCTTATTCACCACAGTGCTAATTAAGGTTTCATTCCGTGGACCGGCTCATGTCCCACAGCAGAGGGGTTGTTCTGAGCAGCAGCACCTCATGTCACCTTTCCCTGACCATCTTCTAAGGCAGTGCTCAACCAGCTAAGCCAGGACACCCAAAGGCATTTGTTCTTCACCAAATTTTGTGTTCTCCTTCCAGTGACTTCCAGTCACCTGCGGCATTGGAATTGTTCCTGTTGCAGTTTCTGCTGCTGCTCTCAGTCTTGCAGAGAATTGGGAATTTTACCTGTGAGTTTTCTACATCAATGTCTGCATGAAGACCTTGAGACCCCCCTGAAGTTCTCTTTGAAAAACAAGCAGAAGAAAAACATACACCTGAATGAATATTTAATAGCTGGGTAGTCAGGGCCCAGGAGATGAGACCCAGAGGTTCAAGTTGCAATTGTGTCTGCTTTTGAGGAGCACCTTGAACCCGAACTTCTGACAGCTGGGTGAAAGGTGCAGTCAACAGACTTGTGGAGTCTGTCTTGAAGCTGCTTCTCTTTTTTTTGGAATAAAAATAAAGATTATTATTACAAAATAGGAGTGAGTTAATGATCACTGGTGCCATCACTAATTCATCTCTCTCACTTTCTTTGAAAGCTTTATTCAAATTGATATTTTTCTGTGAAAGATTTTGCTATCTCCAAGACAGACTAAAGTGGGAGTACTGGAGAGTCTAAAAATTCCCCAACCCATGCAATTCCATTGAGCCATCTTCTTTAAACCTTCTTAGGTGAACATCTGCACTTAGCTGCAGAAAACATTTTGCTTTCCTGTTGGGTTGCAGACATTTACCCATCCCTGATTTGAAATATAGATTTTACTCATGTACTTAGACCCACAGTTGGTGCTGAACTAAATTCCTTGATCTAGCACTTTTATTGTGTATAGAATTCATCTGGTTTTAACATTTCCTCAAATCTTTGGTTTAAATAAATCTTCCCAAAATATTCATGGTCTTCCTTGAAGGCAGTCTGTTTTCATGTTGCTTAAAATGTAAACCATCCGTGCAATGTAAATGCAAACCTCCAGGCAATTCATTTTCTAATTTGTTTTCTCTCACATTGGAAACACAAGAACATGTACTTCATTTACATCTATTATTACTATATTATAGATATTGTTATTATTATTAACATTATTATTATTATTTACTCTGGGGGTGTTATGTAGCCTCAGGCAGATACATAGTAAATTGAAACCAGATGTCCAACGAGTTGATGGCACAGAGATTTCCAAGCAGGACTGAAATCTTTTCCTAAAATTCACAATGCTGCAGACACACTAAAGCGGGTCTGTGTGACAAACGGGGAACAGATCACGGCAAGCCTGAAATAAGGTCACATATCACCTTGTGTTTACACAAAACTCCCACTTTTCACAGTTTTAAGTTTGCTCTTCAAACGCAAAGTGAAAAAATAACAAAACAATTAGGGAAAGTAAGAGGCTACAGTAAGATTAGAAAATAGGGAAGGTACATTCGGAAGCCATTAACAACCCAATGCTACTAACTAAAGCTAGCTTTGAGATAGTCCCTCTTGGGAGGATACTTCAAAGATCCTCAAATAAAAAAGGCAATTTATTGGCTAAGTGATCTTCTTAGAGGCCCCAAATTTCCTACCCAGCCCATTTGTTTTTCATTCCTCTTAAATTTTAAAGTCACCTTTGCAATTGCTCAAGATCTTTAAGGAATTTTTTTTAGAAATTACACTAATTGGCCTATTTTTACTCCCCTCTCTTTGCCCTTAAAGACTATGAAGCTTGGTGCCTAAAAATAAGTCGGAGTGAGCTGAAGTCTGTGCTCTCCAGATGGTTATCAGCAAGAGAGTTCCCTTTCCACCCCGTGCTCTGCGCGGTTACCTGCGCTCTCCGGCACCGGGAAGTTTAACCATTGCAGCGGAGTTGGGAGCAGCAACACCGGAATGTAGGGCACCAAGCCGCCCCTGCTGCGGCTATTTCCTACCGAGACCAGGGCTGTGTTCCCCCTTCAGCCCCCGTGACTTCCACAGTCGGAAATGTTGCAGCGGATTGAGGAAGAACTGAACCAATCCTCCTGCGAGGCTCTCGTTGTGAGCCGGGGACTAATGGCAGCATTTAACACCTAAAGACTGGCATTGTTTTTTATTTCCATTAGGAACAAAGTCACTGAAAGCGCAGAATCTGGAAAGACAGACCTATAACAACGAAGAGACGTGCAATCCCAACAAGCTATTCTCACGTGCCTCTCCAAATGATATTTTAATTTTCTGCAGCACTCTCAAAAATATTGTGACCAGTACTTTGCCGTGGAAGAAATGTAGCAAATTATATCATGTACAGGCAAGGGTCTGTCCCCACGCCCCTGTGCTTGGACATGCAGAGATACCCAAAGCAGCCAGTGTGCTGGGTTAGCTTGCAGTGATTCCCGGCACTGCTCTGCCCCCCTGCAAGAGTCACAGCCTGTGCTAATGGGGCTGTGTTGATTTTCTGCCTTCCCTACCTGGCCTTGCACATGTAGGAGAAAAAAAAGCATAATCTCCAAGACCTCCAGCTGGCAAGGAGGTGAGAAGCTATACCCAGTAAAAAAATTAAGTGCGTGTCTAATATTAAATCTGTGAATCTCACTAAATTTGCACGTGTTAAAGGGTGACATTTTTATAGGACCATAGAGCACTCTTAGAAGCTGAAAGCTCTCAGCATAAACACAGACTCCTGTTATCCATGGGACTCATTTGTCCATATTTGTTAGAACAGAAAATGCAGAAAAGTGTTAATTGAACTGTTTGAAATTGTTGTTTAACACTACAAGCTGCCAGGACATGCAAACAGGCTAGACTTGAATCACGTGCACTGTTCCAAGTTGAAAATATATACAAATATCTGAGAGACATAAATGTAAATCAGGATTAGGTCAATATTTTACTTTTGGAATTTTGGGTAGAGGCTGACGTTGGCAGGGAATAAAGAGTTCACCACCTGCCTTTCACCTATATAACACTATTTTTTTTCTCATCAGATCCTTCTCATGAGCAAGGAGGAATGGGTTATTAAAATATCCAACCAGTATTTTCAATACCTGTCAAAAAAGGGATTTGCACATGATCAGCTAAGACAGTTGTAGAGCTATGGAAGACAGAAGAGGCCACAAAAAGTTGAATCTTTTGTGGATTAAGCCCAATTTACTTCCCAGATATCAAAATGTACTTTCTGGCTTTTCTGTGCAATGTCTGTAATCTCTTTTACTTGTACATTCATGAACTGCTGGAGCCCTCTGTGGCTGCTGATTCCTGCAACTCGGGGGCCATAGGGTCTGGCACAGCCCCACATAGGTTGGGAATGCCCCAGAGCCAGAAAATTCAGTCCCACTTGACATCTTTTAGCCTAAGTTCCACAGCGTACCTCCTCTTGCAGGTGACTGAGGAGAAGGGGAACAAAGCGGGATCAGAACCTACATGGTGTCTCCTAATACCTGTCTATGAAGGAGAATTTAAATGCCATTTCAAATGAAGAAGGAAAAGATCCCCCTTGTCTAGTTTGTGCTGAATACTTTTCCCCACACTCTTCCTCATGTTTAATTTTCAGTCATTTGCACTCTGATAGAGATCAAAGACTTCTGTCAAAATACAGTTTGCACTGAAGTAGGTATTTTGCAAACATACAGGGAGATATTTTTCTCCCTCGGTGTATCAAAATTTAAAACTAGTCTGAAATGATGTGTGAAAGGAATGATTCCTACAGACTTCTGCCTCTAGATTGCTTGCATTTTTAACAGAATTATAGTAAAATAGTCTATTTTCACTTTATGCACCTTATAACCCTTGACTTGCAGAGACGTTTAGCACAAACACAGGAATGATAATTCATAAACTGTTGCAGAAATAGTCAGTGAGCAAGTTCAAAAGGTCTGAGCCGACATTGCATGACAAGGTGCTATTTTCCTGCTAGAAGGCATTTTATGTTAGGGAAACATTCAGTAGACTTTTATAATTTTATCTGAATGATGTAAGAAAATAAGTTCAAGATTTTTTAGGAAACCAGGTGAAAACTCCAAACCAAATACATGTAAGAAAGGAGGAATAACTTAAAGCACTCAGGAGCAGAGTCCTTATGTATATCTCTTTGTCATTTTATCTGCATGAAGGGAGGATCACTTGCAGGTTGGCAGCAAGGAATTGTAACCTCAGGAGAAGGGAATCTCTCCTCCCCCAACCAAAGAGAAATATCATCTGATATATTAGCACTTCAAGTCTCCCTGTTTTGTAAACAAGTTCAGGTGCTTCCTGTGTGTATTTTTAATACGGAAAAGATAAATCCAAGAGGTAAATTTTAAGACCAAATCAACCATGGCTTTCCAAGCTAAAAGGAGGACATATTTCTGTTAGAAGAGCCATCTGTAACACCAAGAAAATATTTTAGAGAGGCTGTGTGTCCCTTTACCAAAACCAAACAAGCACATGACCAATGGGACACTGCTCTTGCTAAAAGGTTTTTCTGTACAAATTATTCTTCTGTTTGTAGCTAAGGTCACCCTCAAGCCCATTTCCCCCCAGCTTCTGAGAGACTCTGCCTCAAACCTCAACCATTGGAGAGGCCCACGAGTCAGAGCAAGCTTCTGTCTCCCCTCTCATGACCCTGAACTTAACCACCTTTGCATGGACAGTAAGCAGGATGGTCCCACGGCTGCCACCACCAGCAGCTGGATGTTGTCCTGGCACAGCCATGAGCAGCACACGTGCTCCTGGCAGGCAGCACACTGGGAATCCCCTCATCCCCCAGGAACCACCATATCCTCCACTCTTGGTTGTGGCCATTCCTCCTCAAGAGCTCACACGTACCCTGGCAAGCACTTTTGCCACTCCAAATCTGTTTTCCCACAGGACATTTTGCTTTATCATAACAACCCGTTAACATTTCCTGGACTGCCACATATTGTCCAGGCCCTTTTATGCAGGCTGCAGAAAAAACCCTCCACCTTTCCATTTCAGATCCTTATTTCTCTGTCTGCAAAAATTCCCCATGAGAATGTTGCTTTTAGTGTTGCTGTATAGTTTTATCTTGCCTTTTTATACTCAACAAATTGCTGCCCCCTCCCCATGCCACCTGTTCTCACCTCTGGCCAGCGCTTTCTTTAGTTTTTAATTACCATTTCACTTACCTGTTATGACTCTATGCAGAATCTCTGACACTAGAAAACACGCTGCACGTTGCTCTCCTGTCATTGAGATGCTGGCTAGACTGGTTGTTGTCTTGGCCATGGGGACAGGATTCCACTCAGAGACCCTAAGCAATTATCTTTCTTCTTCCCCTTTGAGGTTGGAGCATAGTATTGGTAATTAAATTCATACTTCTGTTTGTTGTGGGTTTTTTTCTATATGTTCCCATTTCCCAGAAACCTTAGGCAAAGGATTTTCTGCCAGGATGAGGAAGATGGATCTGAGGCTGGTTTGGTTTAACTCTGGAGTACAATCTGGATTTAACAGTTACATGGTGAATTGTTAAGTATTTTTATTTTTTATTTAAAACAAAAAGCCCTCGATGTTTTGCCGAGCAGCTGAGAATTTATTAGGCCACATCCTCAGTTTGCTACACCAGGGCCTGCCTGGAATGCATTTTTTTCAGGGTAAGATATTCAAAGGTTAGCAATGAACTCTTGGCTAAAACCAGCAAGAAGTGGACAGGGGAAAGGGAGATCCCCCGGGATGGGTCCCCTTGGCTGGGATCACTAGCTGTGTTTTCCAGTCAGCCAGCCTGGCGCTCTTCTCTCTTTTGCATTTCTGGGCCTTGTTTGCTGCCACACACTACAGACCCCAAGCAAACAAATCTCTCTCAGTATTTTCAGGTCATTGCCAAGCTCTTGTGCTGTGAGCTGCCAAGCCCTATCTGAGTTCTCAACTGCACAGGCCCTCTTCTCCCTGCCAGACCACTTTCTTCTATACAGGCGTGCCATCTCCCTCCACCACTTCCCAATTTGTTTGTCTCCAAAGCCATTCATTATTTCCCCATTTCATTTCACTGCAGACCAAGGCCCATTGAAATGTTTCCATCAGCTTCAATGGGATTTGAATCAGGCCCAACATCTTTGTCTCGTTCAGGCATCCTCAGCTGGGTCAATATTTTTTCTCTTTTTGCAAGGCCCCCTTTTCATTCAGCAGTGGAATATGCTATGGGACCTCCTCTCTCCTGCACGTCCCACCCATGCTGGCAAAGATATCTGAGGGCCAGCAAGACAGAGGAGCTGGAAGAAGGTGTAGAAATTGCAGTGCATGAACCTTGGCTGAAGGTAGAACCACCTTTCAAAAGGTTTGATATCTTCAGTTTACTTTTAAGACGACTCTCATATTTGGCAATATTTCTTGGGTTTTGCCTCAGTTTTGTGAAAATTAAACTCATTATCAGCTACACAAAAGATGCAAACCAAACAAATGGTGCATTAGGCTGCTGCTGAAGGATGAAAGTTTCACAGGTATTCTGTGGAAGAGGACTGCCTTGGACAGTGTACATCTTCACTGAAATCAAAAGGGCTCTGGAGATTTACAGCAGAGAAGTATTTGTCCCCGAAAATACAAATCCAAACAAACAAATAAACAAATACATAAAATGTGATTCAGACCTCTGAAAAAAGGAACCCCAGTTGCGGTCATGGGTGCAGTTAAAATTTTAGCTCACACTATTTTTTTTTCTGAATTACACAAAAGATTGTTAGATCTCTTTTAGCAAAGTAAAACTACAGATGCAGGAACTGTTTTTGGCCTGCCTCCATAAAACACAGTTAAGGATTTTCACTTCTACTAAAAGCCTTTTTCCCACCATAGACATTTTCACCCACGTGGAAGTCTTATCTACCTATCAAGCATCCTCTGCTGCTACAGCTGTTTGTTTGTTTATAGCAAGACCGTCTGTTAATGGCAGCCTAAAGTCTTTGTGCTTATCTTTGGCACAATCATTTCCCCCTACCTGCTGTGCTGTCAGCCTTGTGCATTGTTCAGGTCCAAGCCCACGTCCCAGCCCTCTGCAGGCACGGATGAGCTGCTCTGCTGGGAGCCGGGACAGGCCAAGAGCTGGGCGTACTTGTACCATGAGCAGCGAGGAGAGCACATCCAAGAGCAAGCTTCACCCCTTTTGCAATGCTTTCTCTCTGGTCTAAGAGGTGGAGCTGGTATTTTCCCATGGCAGAGGCGCTGATAATTTGAAGTTTTAATTTCATCGTTCCTGCAGATACTGGGATTGTCTGGGATCCAGTAAACACCCTGCGAGTGTGTGACTGCGCCAAGCCCCATTGAAATCAGCAGGAGTCTTTCTGAACTATTGAATTGCAGACTTTCCTCGGGGTTGTGTACAACGCCACAGACTTAATTACCATGTTCCTGGCTGGGATAAATATGCAAATGGACTTTTCAGCTGGAGGGTCTTAAAATACAGGTTGGACACATGGCAACTAATGACTTGATTTGGGCTATATGCAAACATTTGTCAGCCAAAGGCCTCCTCCTATTCCCATGGAAGCAAAAGGCACAATTATTACCAGCTCCAGGGAAAGCACGACTTGGATGCCTTCTTTAAATAGTGGCCTGTGTTCCCAAGCAGCTCAAATCTGTCAGCAGCCTTTCTTTATCCTCCCCTTCTTCTTCTCTCCCTGATCTGCCATGATAAGAAAATGTTCACAACACAGATTTTATCATAAATGTTAGAGATTTATGCACCTGCAGGTTTCACAGCTGCAGGGCAGGCATCTTTTTGCAAAAGCAGCTCCAGCCATATTCAACACATGGATTGTTTTCACAAAGAAGTGGGAGCCTTTCCCCAGAAGAAGGAAATTAGCATCTTAAATTTACCAACACAACCACTCTCCTCAGCAGTGACTGCACGATCCCACCACGTGCTCTGTGTTAAGGTGCTGAGCATGAATTCAGGCTCTCTCAAATCATTAAAGCTGATTTGTACGGCCGATGGTGAAGGGTAAGTGAAGATTCAGCCCCACAAAGCTTGGCTTGCTGACTCAGCTCCAGGGGGCTCCAAGGCCAGCTGTAAGCAGACTTGTTAAATCAGCTTCTGTTACGGGATAAAAACATCTGCTGGAAACCTGATGTCCCTAATAACTCACAATTCCCATACTGTATTTATTGGCATTCATAGTCTATTTTTGACTTTTTTTCCTATCAAAGAGCTGCAATCAATAAAGCACCATTTCACTCATATGCTTTTGAGAAGGCTCGTGTCCAGAGACACAAACCGTGACTGGTGCACTGCTTAAGGAGCTCAGTGCAGTATTTTTCAACAGTGCAAGAAAGCCTGGAGTGTGTGCTAGGAATGGTTTCACACCACCTTCTCCTGAGGGGCACCACAGCACAGAGAGGTACAGTGAAACAGCAGGAGGAATTACAATAAAAGGCCATTTCTTTACTGCTGCCCTGGAGGTTTTGCTGGCTGGGATGTGATGAAGGAGTGGGACAGCTGGAGGAGTGGCAGTGAGAGGTGGGTGACAGGAATTTCTGGGAATCACACTTGTCTGGAGGAAGGCACCAGTGGGACAGTACCTGCCAGCTTATCACCAAGAGCTCTGCACTATTCTGTGCCAAGACACAAGGCAGAATATTTGAATTCACCCAGAATTACCATGTTAAAATAAACTGTATGAGGTACAGACCTGTGGTTCTAAATGTCCAATTTTGTGCTGGTACTTTGTATCTTATATTTTGGTGTGCCTGCAATCAAACATTGAGCTTTCCTTTGGCAGAGAAGTACTTGGATAATTGAATATGAAAGCCAAAGATACAATTTTTTAACATGAAGTGAAATACTGTGAGTCCCTTCTGACTAGAAGGTTGAAAAGGGCAAAAGTTTGATGGTGCTGCTCCATTCATGTCCATGAATCAGCAATTAAGGGATCACAATAAAATACAGAAAAATAAGTTATTTGTAAGTTGCCTTTTAAATTACTCCAATTTGTGTCAGCAAAGACATCTAAAATAGAGGTTTGAAAACACCACAGCAACAGTATTACAGCAACCATGCAGTGTGCATTCCAAAGAAATGACAAAGCCTTGCTGCAGTATTTGACACCACAAAAATACCCTGGGAAAGGAGAAAGGTTCAGTGGGAGAGCAACAGACAATATGAAGGGATCCAGAAACGCAACCGACTGATTTCTATTAATTTCACTTTTTTCCCCCTCCACATATTTATGCCAAAGCAACTCACAACACTCATCAGACAGAGGGGTGTTGATAAGCAGAGGTTGATGGCAAACAAGGGAAAATAATATATTAGACACATGTAGAGATAAAAGGGAGTCAACAGTCTAAGTGTAAAGTAATAATGTGTGTTTATGTGTGGGTCAGTATGAACACGTGTAAGTGTGCAGACATATGTGTGTGTGTTTGGGCAGTGGTTGAAAGCATTAAAAAAGAAATCTATTATTGCCTCTTTAATATTACATTTGTAAAAAGAATAAAATTCAATCATGGCTGTACCAAAGTACTTGGATTGTTAATTCAGAATCTAAAAACCACAGGATCCATAAAAATATAACCCTTTCCTTGACAATACTGTTGAGAATTAATTGATATTTATGGAAGAGAAGAGTTTTAGATGGTCATAGGAGAATAATGTAATTTATATCCAGTCAGTGAGAAGACAAGGAGAGGAAAGCTCAAGGTAGCTAGTGCTGGTGAAAGTTTGTTTTATTTTTGTGAAGTTGTTGAGAACCATACAGGGTGCCTGCCATGCATTAACCTGTTTGGATGAAGATTCACAGCAGGTTGCTTCAGTATATTGGTGTCCTCTGCAAATCATCTGGACAGCTGGGACCATGAAATTTACCCAGATCCAAAAAAAGTTGACCCTCACCAAACCTCAGTGCCCTCTAAGGCCATATGTGCAGACCACTTCACATTTTGCACTTGTTTTGCCACTGTGGAATGACAAAAATGCTCTTGTCAAGTGGACATGAGATTTTCAGGTCCTTCCACACAGAAAACATGTCAGCAAAACTTGTCAGATGTTTTTAACTACAGCATTATAGACACATTTCCCCTTTATTTTTAGTGTCATCTTCTCTACCACAAAATAAATAAATAAAGAAAAGACAAAAGCCTGTTTGACTCAATTTTGTGCTTCTGAACCAAGTATAATCCCATCAGTTTGGTTCCATCATTTGTAGTAAACTCTTCACTAATCTAAGACAGGTGCCCCTGGGTGTTAACATTTAGTCTCCTAGTAGAAAAGTGGGTGCAAAGTTAAACCACATGTTCTACTTATAAATAAGTGAGGTGTGATTAGGCAAAGTCTTTAAAACATGGGCTCAGACACACACACACGTGCACACAGAGTTTGCAAGGAAAAGATGCTGACACTTACAGGCTGTGTTGTGCAGTTATGGTCTGGACTTAACTCTTTGCCAGGTGGATCACTCTGCAGAAATCTGAGGGGCAAAAGGTTATGTTGAGCTCATTACTGTGGACAGCTTTTAAAACAAAAGCGATAATATGGACATTCCTGGGATGATGTGTTTCATTAATATTTGCCCGCTGCTAGGCTGTGTGAAGAGTTTTGCTCATAGGAAACCTTGGAGCTTATTAGAGTGTTATCTGTACAAAAAGTAGATAAACACATCAATTTAAAAATATGTGTAAAACTGCTTTAATTTTTATGAGCAACCTCTGATCAGCTGAACTTTACTTTTTATTGATAGGAGGCAAAAGCTTAGAAAAAGTCCACCAACTGTCTAAAAATTGCTTTTAATGTTATTTCAGGTTGAAACGAATGCCTAAAACCCGGAGTGAGGGCTGCAGAAACCCAGCAATTCGAGAACTGTGCTCACCTTTTGTACAAAATGATTGTCAAAGGCTTTCAGTTCTGATTTCTGCTTTATTTTCTCAAGAGGATCAAAGCTGCTATTGTGTGGGTGAGTTACAAAGCAGTCAAGACTCCTGACCAACGTGACACAGTGCAACAACATCCAGGAACCTGCCTCCAAAATACAGAGGGGACAGAAAACTCTTCTTGGGTTTGAATTAATTATTGAATATGGTCTGACATTATTTGAAGAAGCAAAGCACAGGAAACATAATCAATTATTTCTGTAAGAATGCATTTGAGGCTCAAGTTGCAAATGTTTAGAAAGAGGTAAGGAAAGAAGATTTTTAAAAAAAAAAAAATTGAAAACAGTTATTGCAGTACTGCTGGTAGCTTTAAAGTCTGAACCATCATAGATCTAAATGTCTTCAAACGTTGGCAAAAGAGCAATGGAAAATTAATGATGCAGTATTTCAACAGAGATGTTCACATCATCCGTTATTTGAGGATCACAGCATTCCAGAGGAATGAATAGCTTATCCCCATTTTACAGACAACCAGACAGGGAATTTCCGTGGCTCACCTACAACCGCTCAGCCTCATGGTGACACTGCTGTGGGCAGAGCAGCTTAATATCTGCTTTCATGTCTACCTATGCAGATTCTAGGCACACAAGGAACTATTGCAGCATATTGTAGGCTTTCCAGTGCTGAATTATTTACATCTGTGCTTGGAGCCTTGTTTCAGAATAAAGCTATTAAAATTTAAATGTGCCCTCACCCCACAAAATTGAGTACTAAAACTACACTCTTTAGGTGTAAAGAGAAACTTCACTTATTTGTGAACTCAATACACATTCTTATAATGTCTTATTACAAAACAGGAGAGAGTTTGATCTAGGAGGGGAGATGAAGTCGTTTTTTATTAGTAGTGAATATAAATATCCTTTAGGAATAACTAAAATATTAGAAAAGGAAGATTTTAATGACACTAAACCAGATGTAGAATGCCAGTAATATGCTTATGGAAAGCTTTACAGATGATGTAGGAAGCAAAATAAAATTGTTAAATCAAAATTGTGAAATGAAAATTGACTAAAACTGATCTTTTTCAGAATTAATTTTCACTGGAAATTGAAAACATACTTGCTTTTGCTTCAAATCCGAGAAACATCTACTGGAAAGTTGAGCCCATCTCATGAAATTCAAATGTAGTCATCACTACTTATCCATCCTCACTAAGTACACCTAAGACCTTGGAGCACCGGCACAACTCTGCTTGCCAAAAGAAATATTTCTCCCTCCCTAAATGAGGAGACTGCAGTGCTCTGCAGTTCAGATTATTGCCACCTCCCTCCACTGTGCTGAAAAGGAGCTGGAGTGGACCGTAAGGCTCTGTAAGAGAGAGAAATTAATTCCAAGAGTGTAAATGAAGCCTAAACAAGACCTATGAAATATGTATCTATTACGGATGGGTGGGGTTTTTTTCAAGTACAGTTTCGGATTTTCACTCCTCTCCTCCTCCTCCTATCACATGTTGCTTGTTTTAGTGGTTGGCAGGAGGGAGGGGGAGAGGAACTAACAACATGTGTGCCTATCATCACCCTGACCACTGCGCCTGTACATCTAACTCGCTCCCCTTTGCTTTGTCTGCTTTCTGTCTTTATCCTGTTCCATCCTGTGAGCGCTCACGTGTGGGTGAGCTCTGCCTGCTCTGGCTTCAGCTGGGCTGCTCTTGAGAAGAAAGCTGCAAGCACGAAGCTCACAGCATGGAACCCTCCCTCTGTTTCCCTGAGGGACATTTGCCCCGCAAATAGTCTGGTGCAAGAACAGGGAGTGAGGCAATCTTCTCTCTCCATCAAACCCAACAAACCAACAGCTCTTTCTTCTGGCACATCAGCACAAGACATACCTATGTTGAACACAGGCTTTTTTGAGAGGGTAGAAGGAAAGAAGGAGAGAACATAGGAAAGACCAGGGTTGGAAGACAGATTCTGCCTCTTGCAGCTGTCTTTTCTATTGACAAAAAGTGGGGTGGGGGAAGTGTTAAAGTGATCTGTGCCTTTCCTGGGGATCATGCTGCCAGCTGTCCAGGAGACACCCACATCCAATATTCTTTCTCCTACCTCGGCCCCAAGAATGAAGTGAGCTCCAGGAATTTTTGTTGCAAGCAAAATGCATCTTATTGCAACTGTGCAACACCACACAACAAGGTGGATCCATGAAACAACACAAGAAATGTTACAATGAAAGTAATTATCTATTTCACTGAGGCTAAACCGACAGAGCCCTGCCTTGCATTTTAACTTAGTAAAAACCATCTGCTCGTATAGCTTGTATCAAGGTGCCCATATTAAATGGGCCAAGGATCAGTAATGGGCAGATCCTGTAAGAGTCACTGTAAATGTGCAATTAACATGTTCTGGGGATGTTTCCACTGAGCATGAAGAAGCTTTTTCTTAAGCAATGCTATTAATTGTTGGAATTACTGAAAATTTTCCAATTTATCTCATTTGTAATAAAAAAATATGTGTTTACCTAAGTATTTAATCAAAATAAGTGAAAAGAAATGTGAGACAAATGACTGCTGGGAAAACAAAAGCTAAGATAAAAGTTTTCAGTTTTTAATTTTTATCCAAAAAAAAAAAAAAAAAAAAAAAAACTAATGGTTTAAAAAAAAAAAAGACTACTGGTTTAGATAACGATTAATAAAATCCTGGTTCCCTGCTCTGATTTTCCTTTCTTCTAACAGTCTACAAATGTTATCAAGGTACACACCAGCACCTTCCAGGTGAGGAACTGGGAGATCTTTCCTGGTAAATTCATTAAGAATGGTGTAAATGGCCAGAGGTCACAGAGAATATAAGAATGTTTGTGCTACATGGGGCTGGGTTACTTAAATAACACACATCTAAGTTAATCTAGCACAAGCTGTATGAACAGGAACAAAAGGACTGGATCACCAACAAAAAATTTCAAAGAATAGAGTGACACTGAAAAAGTCTTCTAAGAAATAGAAAATAATTAATTTTCCAGAATATAAGCTGTAAGTGCAGAAACATAGCTAGGATGTCAGCATGGTCAGAGATAGAGAGGGTGAAAAGAGATGGAGCTGGAACTACTCCATAGGGCAATCATCTGAGGACCTACCTCCACTGGAAACAATGAGGCAATTGTGGATGTCTACCTTCATGAGCACCAAGAGTTTTGTCACTGAAACCCTCAGGAGCTGAATTAAGTGCAGAGTGAACACACAGGACCATGGAGAATTTAGAAGAGAAGCGGAGGACTCATCATCCCAGCCGTTCTTGAAATTAGACCACAAATATTTTATTACCTGAGAGACTGAAACTCAAGCATAACACACTCAGCCATCCTGGCTGTGTACGAGCTGAGACAGAGAAACAAAGCTGGCTGAAGGGTTCATCCAGTGAGGGCTAACATTTACACCTGGACAGCAAACTGCTGGCAGGTGTCGAGAAGAAACATGAGTTTATCTTTAAATGAAAAAAAATAGACTGATGGGGGCTGCCGTCATGTTTTTGAGAAACCTTCCTTATTGGGCTCAGGCTGAACTAGTCCAGCATTTTGACTTCCACAGCCCACAGCTGCAACCACAGGGTTCTGATGGCATAGCTGTTACATAAAGACCCTATTCCTTTAGCACTATAAATGCAAATGATTGTGAAAGGATACTCAGGGAGGTTCAGTAATAATTCAAATCACAAATCCTTTTGCCATGCAACTCATATAATATGATATTTTTTATGGAAGCCCTTCTGCCCCTCCAGAAGGCATTAAATTGTTATTCATATTCCAGATTAAAAAATTCAGGAAGAGTATTAAAAGACAGAGAGTGATAGCAAGATAGATTCAAGGCATGTGTATATGCCTCATGCCTTCTATATCAAGTGCTCTTGCTCTAGAAATATAAAAAGGAAGTCAACTGAACAGCATGAAAATGGATGTAAACATGGAATTAAAGGAATCAATCTCCAGAAGTACAGTAGCATTTTTAAGGGAAGGGTGTGTAATTTGAACAAACACAGCTGAAGGCAAGAATTAGCACCGTATGCATAATCACATAAATCAAGATAAATAAGACTGGTAGAATTACACGATACTTGTTTGCTCTGAAGAACAGTGAAATAGATAAACAAGGATGTCTCAGGCTTAGCAGGAATTGCTATGCTGGGTGGCAGCCTTGGTAGGCTGCTTGTGCTTTTTAAATGCATTACTAAAGAAAATAATCATGGTACAAGAGTCAGAGCTACTGAAACTCGGGCTACAGAGCTCCACCGATAGCCATCAACATATGCAGGTGCAAGGGGAGACATGTTACTCTTAAACAGCTCATTCATTTTAAGTCTCAGTTCATTTGCCACTGAAAATATGAAAGCAGTATGCTGGAGAGAAAAAAAAATCTGTTAATGTGTGCATACCAGCTCTCCAACAAGCAGTCATATTTTAAAAGATTATTCATGAGGTTGTAAAGGTGGTGAAGTTTTGTTTTGGATCCTTCACTGGCATAAAGTAGTGTGGTTTGATTTTTTTATGGGCTGGTAAATTTATTCCTACAAAAACTCTATTTTTCTGCAGCTCTTGATCCTGAATTTGACCTAATGAACCCAGAAGCATTATAAAAACCCAAAGTGAGATTAGTCATTAATATTAAAATGCAGAGTCCAGCAAATTCAGGAAGAAGCTGACATACTCAGAAATGATGCTCTGCCACTGAGGAGGAATTGAGCCTCTCAGATAAAGTGTGCTGGGGCTCCGAGCTGTTGTCGTGAGTGTTGTGATGCAACAGGGGCAGGTCTGCAGAGAGCAACACTTGGTTGTCAGTGAACACCAGGTGACTGGGAGGTTTGTTTTTTACCATTTCTGTGAGCTGAATGTCCACCACACCTGGGCTGGATCTGCAATTAGTGATTGGAGTCCTCCAGGTTAGCTCCTTCCAGCAGAATTCCCATTTATATCCTCAGGACTGCTCCATGCTATGACCTGAAGCAACCAGATTTGCTTCCAACACGTGGTCTGGGAATACTGAAGGGAGGAGCATACAGAATCACAAAACAGAAAACAAGGTCTGCAAGCTTTTCTTTGAAGTTCCAGAATAATTTCTTTCACTTGGAACTTATGGATAATGGACAATCGGAAAGATTGAGACCATCTAGGTGGGAATGTTATAATAATGTCTCTTCCATGTGGTTAATGAGAAAAGACACATGAAAAGATGTGTAAAGTGTAAGAGTTAAGGGCAAAACACTGTTGACACTGATAAATCTGAACTGATTTGGCTTTGGTTAGGTCTCCTCCAGCTGTCACAGAACAGCTGCTCTTCAGCATGACTGTATTTTCTACTTTTTTCCAAGTGTAATACCATTAGCTCAGAAATTCTTTTATTATTCTAGAGAAACACAGGTTTCACACTCATTAACTAAACTGCTGGGACATTTTAGGGCTACAGCTGACTCTTCAGAAGGAACTACCAACAGCATTATTGCAACTGTATTACTGTTTAATACTTGCAAGAAATATTGCACCCTGGTGTCTTTGATAGGAATCAAGATATTGTTCCTATGAAGCTAAACCAAGAAACTTCACTTTTGTCACCTCCAGCATTTTTTGGAGGTCAACAGCTTCAGGCAACAGTGCAAGAGCCCCTTTGCAGCTCGGGGCTGGGGTTGGAGGAGGCTGGGGTTGGTACAGCAAAGCTCCTTCAATGTCTCACTTCCCATGCAATTGTCAGAAATAAAAAGAAAAAAGGAAAGAAAAGACACAGGAGTGCAGAGATAAGAGGCAGAGCTCAGCTTTTCTTTGATCTCCTTCTCTGTTGCAGGCAGAGGAGATCAAAGAATAGAGGCATAACAGAAAGCACGTGAGACGGGCATGCCTGTAAGAGGTTGTCACTTGGAGTGCCTTGGCTCTGACTTTGGCAGTATGGCTGCTTGGGAACACAACATCTCCTTGAGACGAAGATGCAGCAGCCTGGACAGAGGGCAGGGGACTTATTTTCACTCAGGGAGCACAGAGAGTGCAGCAGCCTTTCCTCCAGCCAACCTTGCCGCTCACCGGTGGGCACCAGGAGCGAGCGCGACCTTTGCTGCGCGGCTGTGGCGGAGCTAGGCTCAATTTACACCGGCGTCATTCAGCCCAGGCCCGCTCTTGGAAGGTCTTTCTGGAATGAAGATATCCTTCCATTGTACTGGAAAAGCAACTTGTGGCAACAAAACTCCACTGCTGATGCTATAACTTTTCTCTGGCTTGCCAAACAAAGTCGGATGAAAATGGCAATAGGGTATTTTTGCCTGTTTACCTGCAAGGTCATTGAAAGCTCTTGCTTGTGCCAGCCACGGATCACACCTCATTCTCCCCTTGAATGACACAATTATGCCAGAAAAGTCTGCTGTGCAGGCTTAAGAGGGAAAATGTGGTTCCATTTTATCACATTGGAGTTTTCTCATTAAACTTATTTGGACTGGGATTAGGCTATTAGAGAAAATTTAACCCCAAATGATTGGAATGGAGAGAAAACCAAATTAAAATATTCTCATATGTTACAAAGGAAACAGCCCCCAAAGAAATTATAGAAAATATAAAAATGTATAGGTTTATAGGGGGAAAGAGGTAAAATGGCAGAAGAATTCAATAAGTTATCCTAGTCAAAATAGCACAACCTGAAACAAAAAGAAAATAAAGGAAAAAAAGAAAAAAAAATGATTAAAAATATTTGAAGTACTTTCTATACTCAAATAATGCTTCTTTTATTGTGAAGACCTGCACTATTCATGTATAACAATCCACAAACTAGAGTTAATAGGCTTGTTTTAAGGTTGTACAACTTAGGTTTTAAGACTGTCACTACATATAAATAAGATTCAAAGTGAAAATGATGTCGCTATACCTGAGTTAAATATTTATGTGGGGTTATATTGAATATGTAAGTAATTGGTATGGACTTTCTTTGCATGCTTGGCTCTTAAGTATTTGTATGATGTCAGAATCCTTGGTTATTTAGTAATTTTTCTTATTAATTGAATTAGGTCTTTTAAACTCCTTTTGTTTCCCCTCAAACTTTGTTTTGCCTTGAATTTCCTAGCTTTTTGAAGATGCTGAGTACTCTTTAGCACTGGTGATACACTGTTGATAGAAAGGGGATAAAAAACTAAGAGTTCTGTAGATACAGACTGCCTGCAGTTGAGGTGGCAGAGCAGTCTGGGAGCAGTCAGGAGGCCCCAGGGGATGGCTCCACCAGGCATTTATTGCTTTAGTTGCACCTCCTCCTTCCCCATCATCTAGAGCTCTCACTCTCCTTCTTCTTTCCATGCCTCTCTGTTTTCTTTTGATAACTTCTCTTTCCCTGCCTTCACTTTCTTTGCTCCTTCTCAGCTCTTTATCCTTTCTTGTTTCTAACCTGTTTTTATCTCACACCTTCTTGTGGTTTCTCCACAACTTCTCCCATCTCCTCACACTTTGCTAACCTCACTCAGCTTCACTCTTTCTTCCAGAATTTGGGATTTGGACTATTTATAATTCAACAATCCTGTCTTAGCAATGTGTGGAATTATTCATTACACTCTCCCATCAATTCCCAAATTATTTTCATTAGTATTCTTCAGTTACTCAGCCTAGACTGGACCAGAATGATAGATTTATCTCAAGGGTGGGAAAGGAAGGACCTCCCTGCACATTCACACTCTTACCCTCCTGTGCTCCTGCCTTTTATCTTTATCTCACCCTTTGCCTTTACTCCTGTTTTGTTATCCTCATGTTAAGGCAACATAGATCCAACCCTTCTCCTCTCCCATCCAGCTTATGCCATGACCTTTTTCTGTGTTGCCAGTGCTGGTTTCCTGTGTTTGGCCACCAGACCTCTGGCACGCGTATGTTGGACTCTCAGGTACCCTGTGCTGCTCTCGGACTTTAGGGTGCTTAGTATTTTTGACAAATCAGTCCCATAATGTAATGAATTGGACATGCAGCTGAAGCACCCTCTGGCTGGACAAGTTAATCCTTAATACTATAGAAATGAAATATACCGTGAACTCAGATAACATATTGGTCAAAAAAAACCCCAAACCCCAGAGCTGGAAGGAAATAAATCCAAGCAGTTGAAGCTGTGTGTATTATGGAGCTGTTTAGACACTGTGTTGATTTTTCAAAGAGTATAAACTAGCAGCCCTTTTGGCTTTGAAACGTTTTAAGTAGCTTTTTATATGACAGTACCATGAGATATTCATTTGTCTGCGGCAGGCTGAAGGAAGGAATGACTGGATCTCCCAGACAGGAAGATATAAACAGACCTTGAAGAGGTCAGATGAATTCATGTTTCATAACAGCCTGAAGGGAGCTGTTGCAGAGAGGTTAAAGCTGGTTAAGCATTTTTCCCTATGGATCCAGAAGTAGAAGCTTAAGCCTCACTCCAGACTCGTGTCAAAGGTTTTGCTAATCAACCCAGACGTAAATGGCTATTTACTACTTTAGGCCAAGTAGGCACAGGCAGGTGGACAGAGCTAACTGTACCACTGCTTGCATGCTACCTTTGACTTGAGTAGTCTGATAGGTCTGTGTTGTGCCACTGAAAAGACAAAACCAGCTCTGAAACATCCATGTCATTATCCAGCCCTCCATGGGATTGCTGTGCTTGGGGTCTCAGCAAAGCGAAGGACCTGCAATGCTTTAGAGTCTAATCAATATTTCTCCTGGCTGGGGAGCATTTCCCTGGTGCATATTTTAATCATTCCAGTTAGGTGAGTGATGAAATAATAGATTTTTTTCTAGAATCTATTATAGGTTGGAAGAGAAAGGACGGTCAACAGTCAGACTGCCAGTACTCGTAACAAATCAAATCCACATTTTGGCTTAACTTTGTAAAATATTTAGGAATACTATTTTTCTGCCTCTTAACTCTATAAGAGGTTTCTAAAGAGCAAAAGAAAACTAAATTATCTTGTGATGCCAGCAAGCAATTGTACGAATCTTGTCTTGCATAAATACACTTTCTGTTTTGCTTCCCAAGACTGCTTCAGAGTTTTTCCAACATAGGGGTTTTATCCATGAAGCAGAAAATACAGATTATTTTGTGGTGGGAAACATGCTAAAGTCAAGCAGCTGTGGCAGTTTGAGACTATTTTCAAACACAGTCATCTTGCTGCTGCATGTGCAGTTCAACACATTTGACAATTTAAAGTTCCCTGCTCAACTGACTCTGCAATTTGTTTCCTTCTCAGCAACAGCATGATGGGCTGGAAACCACCTATTGCAAACTATCCAGCACAATATTATACCAAGGGCTCAGTCTGGGAGAGGAAATTAATTCCTTCTCATGCAAATGCCTCCTGAAAGTCATAGGTCATCTAACCAAGCCTACTAACTATTACCACCACTTGATTTTTCACTTTGATATTGCATATGCAGCTCGAACTACTGGAAAGTTCAGTAGCTGTACAGTGGCTGATAAACTTGTAAATGTGTGCACCAAATTTGGGAAAAAAAAATTAGGTAGTTTCGTTGATACTTTCTCTGCATCTGCAGTCCTTATGTTTGTGTTAAAACTGGACTCCAGGCTAAAAGATGAGCATGAAAGGAAATAATTATAAATTATCTGCATAAAATCTGCAACAAATTACCTATAAAACTATAACTATCTAAACAGGATGACATTTACTTTATAGGTTCATGACTTCCTTTCTTTAAAGTTAGCAAAGAAGAGAGCAAAGTAATTACAGTTCCCTTTTGATTGATTAAACATGACATATATGCTAATATGAAAGTAACTTCTGTCCTTTGTTACCCAAGCTTCTGGTTTAAAGCAATTTTGAAGATAACAGATATAATCTCACCAGTGCTGCCATTTCTAACGTATATGCCAAGAAAGTAATTCCTCTGCCTTTTTTCTCCAACAGAGAAAGCATATTTTATCCTTCATGTTTCAAATTTTGGATACAGAAGTCAGATGATATTACAGCCATAAATCCTCTGTTTCTTTGCCATTATATATCAGGAAAGCTCTGTGCCACCAGTAGAATAAATAATTCTGCCTTTTCACAAAGGTTGTCTCACTGATTTGAGGGAGATTATTCGACTGAATAAGGTTGATGGAATATAGTCCAGCAGGAAAAAAAGAAACACCTGCGATATTTCACATGAAGGTATTACACACAGGAGCAGTGTCCATCAGATTCACCTTTGTGTAATTCTGGCTCAAGTATCAAGAGACTCTCATTGCAACAGAGGTTTATGGAACCCAGCCTCGATCAGGTTTTTTTGCTTCATAGTTTTTACCTAAAATTAGAGTTTTGTCTATCCTCTAATTCCTTGCCTTGATGACTTTATTCTGTTGTTTCACTTTAATGTCAGCGTAATACTTATATTTATGGTGTGGATGTAGGTCCTCTTTGCCACCTCTCCTGTAAAAGGCACAGATTCTATTCCCCAAATTCTCTGAGGCTCTTCATACAGGATGGATCCTCAGCTCTCTCATCATCTGCTTGTGTCCCTTCTTTTCATTCCCTGCTTCCATTCTGCCTTTTCTGTAATTGTTGAAACCAAAACACAGCATGACACTCTAGCTGTGGTCACACTACTGTGAACAAAAATGAGCTTCAAACTCTCTGAACTTAGCAGAGACATCCCAAAAATACATTCACCAAAAAGATGTGTTTTTCTTTTCCCAACACTGCATCATATTACATAGTTAAATTAAACCCAGTGGACCAAATTCCTCTCTGGATTAAGTTTAGTAATGTCTGTGGACTCCAGTGAGAGAGAATTTGGACCAATAGCTATTAAAATTTTCAGTTCCCTCCCTGAAGCAATGCTTTTTTACTGATATTAATATTCCCCTCCAGCTTATTAACTGCATGAAGAAACTTGGGAGGAAAGTGATCCCAGTATTCAGTTTCCTTAAGTCTTCAAGCACACACACCTCTCCGGCAGAGGTCTGTCCCTATTCTATCCCACCCTCCCATTCCCCCTACCATGAAGGTTCCTGACATTCAGGTTAATGCTGGCATTACAGCAGGTGACTTCCATGGAGGGAAAAGGCATTCTCTAGGAATATTGGTTTTGGAGATGGTGATCCTCAAGGAATAGCACAGCAAGATGTCAGAAATTATTTTATGTCTTGGATCACATATAAGCTGTAACATGAACAAAATGTGCAGTGGGAGGGCAGCATGGGCTGGGGATGGGATGAGAGGAAGGGAGAAAGAAGAGGGCTGCCTGGATATGGTGGGGAAGAGGGGGCTTTCACAGGTCAGGAACTGGGCTTTGCTTCCAGAGAAATCATAACGTGCAGCTCCAGAAGTACAAATCCCAAGTTCTTATAAAGTAGGTGAATCATGCGAAGAATAATCACAGAACCACAGAATATTGAGAGTTGGAAGGGACCCACAAGTATCATCAAATCCAGCTCCTAAGTGAATGACCCACACAGGGATCAAACTCATGACCTTGGTGCTATTAACAGCATGCTCTAACCAGCTGAGGTACCCAGCAATTAAATATATTTGATTTTTTAGGATATTTATAAATTTAAACAGAGACTAGGCTTGAACACAGCCCTTCAAGAGATATTTCATACACACAGTCTTGGAGGTATCAGAGCAGCTTGCAGTATTTTTGCCTAAAGGCAAGGACAGGATACACAAGGGTTTTCTATTTGGTTCCTTTCTGCTGTATTTCTGTTTTTCTTGGCTGGCTCTCTCCTAGCACAGCCATGGTTTTGTGCTTGGTGTCTGACACCCAAGGGGTACAGCAAAGATGCAGCCTAAATTCATTGCCTGGAGAGCTACAGACTGCTGAAAAACTCTTCCAAGGAACAAAAGAATGTGGCTTGAAGTAGTCTTGTTACTGGAAAAGTAGAAAGGAGGTTGATCATAAAATTTTAGAAAAAAAGAATATGCTAGCAAAATCAAACAAAAAAATTATTTAAATTTCCATATTTTTCCTATTATTTCCTAAAGTATAAGCTCAAATCACATAAAATGAATTAGTATTACCCAACCTACACTATACACAGCGCACTGTCTTAGATTAATAGATTTGACAACAAAGGGGGAAACTTTCATAAATAAGAAGAAAATTTTAAATTTCTCTTTGTAGATGATTTTATATAATCTTAACGATCTGTAACACTTAGAAATGGCACTGTAGTAATAGTGCCACAGAAATGCAGTGCTGGGTCCTTGACTTTTGTACAGTATTGTATCACCTCAGTTCTCTCTTGGCACAGTGCTAATTTACACTAGTTAAAGATCCAGACCAGAGCAGTTTTCAGGAGGAGATGACGGATTCATGAAGTCTAAGTGACTGAAT
Source organism: Dicrurus megarhynchus (assembly GCA_013399195.1). Taxonomy (NCBI): domain Eukaryota; kingdom Metazoa; phylum Chordata; class Aves; order Passeriformes; family Dicruridae; genus Dicrurus; species Dicrurus megarhynchus. The sequence continues at coordinate 500,839 of VXAD01006256.1, forward strand.
ACAGAAGTAATTCATTAGCTCCATGCTATATTTGAAAGCTTGACCAGAGCTGACTGCAAAGTACAGCACATGTAGGCTAAAAAAAAAAAAAAAAAAAGAGATAAATTAAAAGACAGAACAAAAATTAGGAAAATACATAGCTAATTTGACTTGAGTTTAATAATAGATCTGCAACTTAATTTGCTTTGGCGTGACTTGAAGTAATGCAAGAGGACGAAATGGAAGAGCAACATTCCTGCACTGACCATGCATTCTGGTTTTCCGGAAGAAATGTATTGCATTCCGAGTTTGCACTTCTTATATATTGTCCAGATAAACTGCCTCTGTCTAGTGTGCTGGTTTTCAGCTAAGCTCATCTCTGCTGCAGAAAACACAGCTGTTTTCTATGTTTCTATTTTGAGTTTAGCCGTAGGTCCTTTTGACCATTAGTAGCATAGAACAAGTCCTGCTGGAAAGTAAAATCCATGATGTGTGAGTTTATGTTGATTCCAGCCCGGGGATATCTGAATGCTACAAGTCTCTGCTTTTCCAGTCTACATTTAAATTGATATTGATGCTTTAAATACAAAGTCTTAATTATTACATAACTACCTAAACCAATAGTACATTAAATGATCTTTCCTTGGTGTAATGTCTCCAGATTTCTGGAAATCATTGATTCGTTTATTGAAAACTTTGCTTAGCTCCTCCCCTCTCCATCCAGGTCTGCGCTGGTGAAACGTCACTTAACTCGTTTTCAACTTGTTCATTAGGAGCACCCACAAAAGGAGTTCAGAAGTGACCCACTGTGCAGTGCTCACAGCCCTTGTGTAGATGAGCTGCCAGGCTTTGATCTTTGAAATTATTTTGTCTCTTTTTCTTTGGCCACTTCTCAATAATCTTTTCAGAACATTGTCAAAGGTGTTTTAAATTATTTTTTTCTTTCTTTGTGAACAATGTGCCTGAAAAACTCTAATACAGTAAGGAGGTATGTTTTTCTTTGCCAAGTAGACACTGTCTTTATTCTATTATGATTCTCATTTATTTATTTTTGTTTTACAATACCCCTGACATTAAGAAAAGAAATTGGTGCTCAATTCCCAGGATCATCTGTAGCTCTCTTATTAAAGATAGTCACTGGTGATCAGGCACAGTAGTTGATTTTAATGAGCCTGAATTTTAGGGCTTTTAGCAGTTCAACCATTTCATTCTTAAGCTCCTCTGGAAGTCCTGGAAATATACTCTCCTATTTCAATAGCTGGTGGTTCTCTAATTCTTTCCTTCTGTTCCAGTATGTCCTTTGCTGCTATTGTGGTCTCTGACAGTACCTGATCTTTATTTCCAGAAAAGAGAAAATGTGTCACAAACATCATCTCTGGTGAAGACAAAGGCAAATAAATAATTTAATTTTTTCTGCATTGTCTGTGTAATCCTTAATTGCTCTCATTAATCCCTGGTAGTCCAACAGACATACAATTTTTTTGACCACTCTCTGGGCAATCTATCAAATCACACTCCAATGTCACTTTAGTTAAGACACACATTATGATTTGACATATGTCTTCACATTTTTGATAAGTAACTCACTGCAATCTAGGTAAATAATTTTTCATGGACAGGCCATATGTGGTAGTTAACTTGGATTGAAGACAGAGCAGGTCCAATTGTCTCTTGTCACAAATCTAGATTTTCCTGCGATTAGTAATCCCAAATGTTTTTCAGGTGGTGATTTCAGGGCTTTTTGTGGACATGGATGGACTTTATTACTTCTAGTTTTTCAGGTAGGAAAAGGAGTGATGTGAAGAGGACCCTGATGTCACCTTGGCCTGCCCTGTCGACACCACTGGTGGATCTCTCACCAGGGCTGCACTTGATCTCCTCTGCCTTATGTCCCAGAATCACAACCATAGATTGTTAGCATAATCTGACAATGTGGCCATGTACTTCTCCAAGACGACTCTTTCGGCAAAGTGAGATGAAAACAAGTTACACTGCTTCTCAATAAGTGATAAAATATTTTTTCCCCTAGACAATTGTTAAGCATTTGTAGGCAGCTCGGGAAAAAATGGAACAGAAAGACAACGCTCTGACTGTGCAGTCATAAATTACATGAAGTACATTTCATTATAAAGCACTACATTTTTTCTAAACCTTTATGAATTCTCTCCATTCACCCTGGGGGGTTGTAATGTAAACAGACATCTTATTCTCTTCTCAAAAAAATCGCTAGTATTCTCTTAGAATGTTTTGCCCATGAATGCGAACAAGGAAATAACAGCCACAGAACACACAAGAGAAAGGAGTCTTCTTTTCCTTTAAGGGAAACTGTAACATCTGTATGGCAAAACTGAAAATGTTCAAGCATCCTGCGTACAGAAGTAATGACAACCATGCACCTATTTCTTTAGTTCTGTGAAAAGGGGTAGATGTTATTGTTGATATATATCTGCCTTAAAGAATGAGGAATATGCTGGAAGAATTAACTAATTGCTATTTCATATATGATCTGTATTATTGTTATGATTTATATTGCCCGACAAAAAATAACACTCTCACTTTCTTTAACTTGAATAATTTTGAAGAATTTTCATATTTTCTTCCTCTTTCTATCAGTTAAACAGCTCATAGCAAGTTTTCTCCGCTCCCAGTTTTGAATAACACAGGCTTTGTACCCTTGGGCTACTTGGATTTAATATCAAATTCTTACCTTGCACAAGGTCAGAGAAAAAAATAAAGCTTATAAAATTGGACTCATATGAAGAATGAGCTTCTATCTTTTAATACTACCAAACAATCTGCAAATTATTTAAATTAAGACAACCAGCACTCCAACATCTGCAAGCAAAATGCTTAAATGCCAAACGCAACTTTACTGGCATAAGAAAATAATAAGTGGAGTTCAATTTGTGTCAGCATAGCTCAGGAAAATAAGATATCATGTCTTGCTGTCTGCTTGATGTCAGCTTCTCAGATTCAAACCCTAATGCCTCATCTTAGGCTGTCCTTACTGGAGGCTGCCAAATAGCAAGGTTCAGCCAGAGTTCATGCAGCTACTACAAAATAGGGTTTTTTTTCCTTCTCCTTTTTCAATCATTATGAACCTTCTGCTTTATATTGTACACACTTGATTATATCTATCCTTGAAATGTATACAACTCTATTAGCCTCTTCTCCTATTCTTTTAACATACTGTAAATTCCTTTCTGTGCTTAGTTTGTTTTATGACTTACAGAATTAGGCTTTTAAACTTTCACTGCACAGAGAAGATTGAGTTGTGTGATTGGTTACAAGGAGAAAATAAAGGAACGGGAATTTATACTGATACAAAAAGTATGAATATTTTTGCCATTTTTTTCTACTAAAATGTTAGTTACTGTCATAACCAGGTCTCCAAATAGCTGAAAGGGGTTTCTTCCTAGAAAGGGAAGATTAGCAGCTCTCTAAAATGCCCATTCTTGTTAATTCTAAGAAACCTAAATCCCCTTCTGCCTAAAATCTCATCTCTCATTGATATTGATATTTCAAATGAGACTTCGTGCAAGCTTAAAATGAGCAATTTAGATGGATTCATTTTCTCAAATTGTTTTAAATTGGCTGCATATAAAATTACTCTAAATGGAAGTTGTGGGACAGATAAGCCAATAATTTTATGATAATATGTATAGTTTAGTACTGTCAAAGTTTGCAGTCATGCAATAGCTTTTCAGAGAACTCAGCAAAGCCTGTTGGAATCTGCTTCAGGTGGAAAAAACCCAAACAAAACACAACACACGTGGGTTGGAGCATTAAAGTTGTGATATACCAACACATATATTTTGAAGATAACAGGATCCTTCTTCAAAGCAGTGATGGAAATTTTCTGAACCCTTCAATCCTAATAAATATGCAGACACACAGATGAACCTATACACACGTGGAAACACATACAGAGTGTAAGAAATTTCAGTTTGTCACAGCATGGCAAGCAGCACGGCTTCAATAATTTTAAATTAGCTGATGAGAAGTTAAGAAAATCAGCTGCCTTAATATTTTCTGAAATATGAGGAAGATTTAAAAAAAAAAGTTTGGCTCAGTTATATTTTCTTCCATTTCTGACTTGCTCTCCTACTTTAAGGGAAACAAGTTACTTCACTTAGGCCCATTCATTGCAAACTTATCTGGTATGAATTACTGAAACAGATTTGCAATATTCAATGTCTGAACAGATGAAACACTTTAATACCTTAGATGGCTTGTTTCTGGAATCAGCTGGAGTGGCATATTCCCCAAACTTAAAAAATATTTTTTACAAAATTCAAAGGCGGTCAAGATTAAAATTCCCAAATGTGTATTCTGGATCGCCTCCAAAAACATTCAGTCATTATTGGATATTGTCTTGATTAAAATTCCTGTTGGTTTGTTCTATGGTTAAAGAGTAATCTTGTATCTTAGCTTTTGGAATGTATTCCTATCATGTGACATCTATGAAGTCTGAGTTAATATAAAGAGATCTTTCTCACTACCCAGCATGGGAAAAGGTTTAAAACGTTCAGATTTCAGCATAAAAGCAGTTCACAGAATGTGTTTTGCACTAAAATTACCATTTATATACTTCAAAATTTCCTTCAGGAATAGTGAAAAGTTAATTTCTAAAGATTTGCTAGAAACCTTGTCAAGCAGTAATAGTGAGAATAATGTGTGTACTAGCCAGAAATTACACCAAGAATTATTTATTTTCTCCTTTGTAGCTAACCTTTACACAGAACCCTCATTTTTTTTGAAGAAGCTAGCCATTCATGACTTAGCTCAAATGAATCACTTTTCTTAGTGTTTTAAACCTTAAAAAAAATCTAGAAATACTCCCATTCTCAGAACTTTACCCCACAGATTCCGGGGCTCCAAAGCTAAAATACTTGACCTGAACAACCTGTGATTTTCCTACTCTATAAAGCCATGTGAGTTTCTCTTTCCAGCTTCCATCTACCTTGGGACCAAAAGCAGGAGAGTTTTCCCCATGTCCTTGGATCACATGGCCAAGCCCCAGGACACTACTGTGCATAGGCCACTCATGGGAGGAAAAGGCAAATCAGAGATTTTGCTCTGTCATTCTCACATCTAAAACTATGCTTTTAAATACTATTTAACTATTGAGGTGCTATTTAAGGGTTTTAAAGTGTTTCTTGTTCATCCCTGATAGGTCCCTCTCCATTAACTAATTGAGGAGGAATCTTCATCCTGAATCTCTGATATTTCATGATGTGCTGCAGAGAGATTTGGTTTTCAGATCTCCTAGAAACAGTAGAAGTAGAAATTCTATTTCGGATTCTATGAAGCTGTCCACAAGGAAGTTTCATCAATACTCACTATAACAAGCTAGCAGTCAGTTTTTAAAACAATCAGTGTTTTCCTCCCCAAAGTCTTTAACTTCTAATTCCCCAACCGGATCTCCAGGTCAAAATGACATTCGCTGAAGAATTGCTTCCACACAGAAATTTGGAAAAAAAATATTTTTTTTAGGACAGGAAAGGGAAAGAAGAAACATTTTCCAGCATCCCCAAGGAATAGTTTTAGATACATAGACAGCCTGAAGTAATTGACTTGTATGACAAGTTACCTAAAAACTGCAATAATCATACTAGAGGGAATCAGAATTAGAATTAATCTCTGAATTTCTGTCTACAGAAAATTTGACTTATTCCACAACATAATATTCTGGTGAGAAGAAATTCTTATACTGTCTATTATTTTTCCACAGAAGGACATTAACCGATGCAAATGCATTCTTCCACGGTGCTTCCAGTTGCCCAAATTTTTTGGGAAACCACCTTGTGCTCTCAGTACTGTTTCTATAGGTAACTTAGTACCATGAGTGACAGGTAAGTGCTTTCTTGAGATAAATACAATAAGAAAATAGGTTTGAAATTTGGGTTCCATGCAACCATTTTCTTTTTTTTCCCCAGAGTTATCTACGGAGCAAAATGCAGAACATGTGGAAATCACAAGCTGAGTAAATTACTCTTACCTTGCTTCAGCTGTCCTTAAATTTAATGTGCATCCATTTGTCACTCTAAAATGTGATTTGTATATGCCAGAAAAAACTGAGAGACAGCAAGCATGTCAAATTCTATGTTTTATAATCTTCTCCTCCTCCTTTATGTTTTGACGCTGTCTCTTGTCTAGTCTGTCTGCCTATTTATCTAATTACAGCACTCTGTTTGCTTTTTGACCAGGATGTCATGGAAGTCATAGTGCCCTGGAGGAGTTTTCCCATTTTTAAAATGTCATGTTATCAAGGTGAAAGCTCTCAGAGTTTGAGCAGGTAGGACTCTCATTTGGGAAGGACAAGGGCTGGGTGGAGGAGATAGAATTCCCTCCTCAGCTTTGAAATAATCTTAGAGACAAGACACTGGGCTACGATGGACCAGCTGTAGGCATTTATTTCCATGTTTTCAATTTATGGGGATTTTAATCATCTTTCATGATTTTTTGACTTGCCCAGATCATAGTGTGGTAAGAATGTCATCCCTAATGCCTTCTGCTTTTTAAAGTGAGACTAACCACATCTCCTTCAGTCTGTGGAGAACTAACACAGAGCAGCAGTGCCCTGTCTGGTTTTTAACAGAGTTTATACCTGGCCAGTAGCGTCTACATCAGGACAAAAGTACACGTGGGGTAGCTAAGGAAGAGATCTTTTTTTTTAGTAAATATTGGAATTGGAACAGTGGAGAGTACTTGGCAGTTTATAAGTTATCCTAATAATTTAGGTGCTGACTTTCATCACCTCTGTTTCAACTGTAGATTCAGGATACTCATTTAAACCATGGTTACTCATGCAAGTTAATTTTATTGACTTCAGTAATAATATTTCTATAAGTAAGATTTTCAACAGGCGTTTTTTAAAAAGTATTTTTCTTTATAGTTTGAAGGTATTTTTAACACATTTTGGATCTGCTTTTTCATGTATGACTGATGATTGCTCGTTTTACTGCTAAGTATTTTGTGCTTCCTGAGTGACATAATATTGACAGGATAAAAGATTTTTAAGGCTGCAGTGAATGGATAGCAATGGTTGAGAGCTCATCCTGGCTTTGTTTGTGTCTTGGTTTTCTTTCCTTAACAATTCACAGCTCTGTGATAGTATTGTTTTTATCTGGTTGCTATTCTGTTGTGAGTGTTCACACAGAATCTGCAATTAGTTAGGCAGTTCAGCCTTTGTTTTAAATATTACTCCCTCCAGACTTCACTGAGATGAAATGTATGTTCCAACTATTGAAGCAGCAGTTGGTGCACTAGTGCAGAGAAAGTGGAGGTGCTCCTAAAGAAAGTCAGGGGTGTAAAATAGAGCTGGCTGATAAGAACACGAGGATGATGACACTGGATCAAAATGTGTAACCAAATTTTGACCGTCTGGTTTTAACTGAGGCAAGGAGTTTCCACAACTTCCTTGTGCACTTTATGAAGAACCACTTCCTTCCATTCCTTTTGAAGATGCTACTTGCTGGCTTCCTAAGGTACCTTGGAAAAGACAGTGTGCAACTCTCTTCAGCTTATCCAGCCCAGGTCCCCATGATTTTATGGACCTCCTCTGTCATCGTTCTTTCAGATTAACAATGCCTTTCTCTAGGCATTCCATAATTCTGATGGTTGTTAATGTCCTCTGAACCTTGTCCTGTTCTAGGTTAAGCTTTAAGTGAAAGGATTGGGGATTAGGGTCCAGAGCTACATAAAATATTCAAGATGTGGGAGCACAGAAGATACGCAGAGGCATCATGATGACATAAGTCTCATGGTCTTTTCCTTTCCAAATAGTTCCTAGCATTTGGTTTGCTTTTTGGCCTCTCATTTTTAATGATAAGTGAGAGTCCAACAGTGATTTTACATGCCAAGAGTATATTTTCCCAAACATACATCACTTCACACTTATTTGCAATGAATGTAACCCACAGACTTACATCATTCAGTCATCAGTATTGAGGTTCCTCGTGCATAAATCACCCTTCTGCTATTGACACTCTACACAAGAATATTTCTCTTTACACCTTCACTATGCATCTCAAAATGAACTTTCTTCTCAATGGTACATGCAGGTGCTCTCCTATGTACAAAGGCTTTTCTTCACTGAATAATTCATTTTAGTGGAAAAATATCTTAACACAGTAAAAGTACCTACTTTAAATTTTCAGTTTCTCCTCCATATTTTCTAACTTATTTTCTCTTGTTTACACAGAATAATTTGGTTCAATTTGTTTATAAACAGCCCAAATATTGTGGCGTTCTCCAGACACTATGTAATGAATAAAATAAAGAAACAAAAAGCCATATTACTCTGACAAAGCAGTCACTTTTAAGTACTTTGTCACCAATATTAGGAAAGTATTTGTGTAATTTTGGCTGTTGCTAAGGAAAAAAGAAAAAAAATTGATTTTTTTTTTTTTTTAAGAGAAGATTAAGAACTCTGTCTACATTTGATTCTCATTTCATTTTCTCCATATATTCTATTCCTTTCTTTGGAAGCCAGCCAGTGACCCAGCTCCACATAAACACCTTCTTCCTTCCAGGCCTCTAAAAGTATTTGCTTTGACAAAAAATTTTTATGGTGCCTTTTATACTGGTCATTCTGTGTCCCTCTTTCCTCTGCATTGTCTGCTCAGGTTGTGTGTTTGGGTTATTGTTGTGTTTGTACAGACCTTGGCACAACACCGTCCTACACTTGTGCAGATGTTTAGGTACTGCACTGAAAAATGCCATCAATCATTGCAATAACTATAAATCAAATTTACTATAAACTGTTTAATTCAAATAATACAGCATTAAAATTACATGTATATCAAATATAAATGGTTTAATTAAACCTACAGATTGTAAAGGCTGTAAGGTTTTGAGTGAAAACCCCGAACTTTAAAAGGCTATCAAGTTTGGAGGAGATCTGTTTCAGTTTCTCTTGCAGAACAGGATCAAAATTTAGAGATAAACAACTGAGATTATCCAACTAGAATTCTGGATGTGGTTTTCAGTCATTTACTCAAAATGGTTAAATACAAGGAGCTGCACATCCAAGCCTACAAACTTCTTATTATTTTTAAGAAACACAGGCTTGAAATACTTTTTGCACCATTCTGCTCTGTCCCACATGGAATGATAGATCCATAGACCCCACACAAATTGTAGATTACCACTGTAAATGTACCTCTTCCTGAGCTCTGTGTGCTCTCTCTGAGGGCAGTTGCACACCAACATTTAAACAACAACCCTTGGAAGGCCTGATACTGGTAAGTGAAATAATTGCTTTGACATTTTGATCGGCCCATGATGTTCCACACGGAAAGAAAGCACAAACTGGCCCACAAAGATGGTGTCCCCTATTGACTCTGAAATTTGTGGCATGACACAGTGAAAATCACTGTACACACTCTCAACTGCTCTCCATATGCTGTCACTTGGTAAGACAAAAGAGAACCAGTTCACTTTCTTTACTTGTACAGCTTGTAAGCAATATTGGTGATGATCCCATATTTATAAATCGTTGACTAGTTGGAATCTATTCTGCAGACATGGTCTCTGTACATCTCTGTTGATTTAATTTTTTTAAAATTATGTTTTTAAAGCATGCCTCATTTATAAATCTGGCATTTATTACCCTCTGTTCAGTTAAGCTGGACTACATTTTCACTTTTGAACCTTGTGTGATCACTTTAAAAATGAATTAAAAACAAATAATTACTTTTTAAAACATGTGTGTTTGGAATTCCCTTTGGCTTTAGACTGTTTTTGAAGTAATATTTCTCACCAAAGACATGCATAAAATTATGCATTTCTTTTCAGAAGCACAGTCAATGAATATTATATATGCATTTTCATTGAACAGTCAGTTTGCCACATGAATTTTGTGAACAAGAAGGATAAAAGCTCAGATTCAGAGCTCTTACAAGCCTTAGAAACATGCTGGAGGTACATAAACAGATGGCTCAATACTAGATAATAGTACACCTGGAAAAAATTTTAAAGTAACATCCTTAAAGATCAAAAACTAAGGAAAAAATTAAATAAAAGATGCCAATTTCTTAAATATACTTAATATTCCACTCTACAATAGCTGGAAAATATATAAGCAGGAAGAACTGAAAAAAAGCACTGAAGTTGTAGGTAAAATTTTGATTTTCTGAGTTACTATTTGAATTTATGAGGTTCTTAACCTTTATTCTTTTAAACACAGGTGCCAGTGGGTTTAAAACATTCTATAAATATGTTTTATTTTACATATCTTTTTCCACTTTTGAACCATTGAAATGAATAGAAAATAAAGAAAACTAACCTGACATGGTAGGAAGGCCAGGAAGACTATTCTAAAATACACAGAGGAGACCCATTATATCCAGTTTGCCCAGACTGCAGGTAGTGAGAAGTGCAGAGAATTCCCCTGCAAGGTCTGAGAAGTTTCTAATTCACTGCTCCATCATCACTGCATCCTGCAGTTTCTCTTGCTTGCTGCTGATGGTAGGCAGCTCTGGAAGCTTCGAACCCTTATTGTGCTTTCTCTGCTGGAGTTACTTCCATGAGAGAAGTCTGCTCCAGTGCAGAAACCCCTTAAAAAACCCACTGCATTAACCTCCTGAAGGTTACCCTCCCAAAGCACTGCTGGGAAAATCTCTGCAGCTTACAAGTGATTCTGTCCAGCTGTACGGAGAATCCGGGGTCATCTTTCCCTAAAACTCTCCAGTAAATGCACCATCACGTTGGTTTTCATCCTCTGGGATGGAGCCAGTTTTTGAGAGCAGCTCAGCAGCTCCTTTCCAGCCCTATTCCTCCTCTGCTTCTGCATCTCTCAAATAGTTGGACACTTAGGGACTCCTAAATACTGACAACAAACTGCAAAAGTGGGTTCGTGAAGAGGAACTTTGCCAACAGACCTACAGATGGTATTAGAAGGACAAAAAATGATGGAGGTAATTTTCTTTATGGAGGTAAAGTAAACAAAAATTTCAGTCAGTCCTGAATACTCACCTCGAACTGCTTTTCTCTCTGCAAATACTACACCACTCCAATCCCAGAAGGTTATTTGGAGAAGACAGAGCAGTGTGCATTCAAAACGCTGCTGTGTTGCAAAACTCGGACCCAGAATTTTTGAAATTCTCAAAGTTTCCTAACATTTTTTGTTAAGGAGGTTTTAGACAACATTAAACTTCAAAAACACCAAAACCAAACCCACAACCTTTTGTGTGTGTACACTAACATGACACAGATGCAACTGCTGGAAAAGTCAGCATTTTCCAAAGACACTCCACAGTGACTGTAGTTCATTTCTGTGCTAAGTGTACTGGGGTAAAGACTGGAACATCACATTTCTCTGGCTTAACTTAGCAGACACAGTTTTTAAGGAATGAATGAACTAGAAATAAGTTTCTTATAGTACAATCTTATTGTACAATCATACTGCAGTATTCACATAAGTTGAAACATCTCCTAATTCCTGCCTAATATCAAGCAGCAACAATGCAGATCAAAGATAATGCATACGAATTTGATATTTACAGTGTCTCCATGCCTAGAAAGAAGAGGAAAAATGATATGACTGCGTATAAACAAGAGTTATGGCATTTTCAAGGATCAACTACCCAAATAGTCAACATGTGCACAGGTATAAGTTTAATAGCCGCTTATTAAAAGATGCAATAAAATTTGAGAGTGTACTGGCAGTAAATAGATTAAAGATCCATTAATCTATCTTCAGGAGAAAAAAATTCATATGCAGGCATGATTGGATAGCTGGGTGTAGCACACATATCCATGTATCATTTTCTAAGAACTGCAGTTGATAGGTTTTAATCATGCACCATACTCGCTTCCATTAAAATATCTGTTTTGTGTAAATGAACAGCAGGAAGTAATAAACACCCAGTCCAAACAGTGTTTTGATATCAAAATGTGAGTGACTGATAGTTGAAAAACACATTTGCCAGACTCTGCAAATAAACACCAAAATATGAACTGACAATTGGAAAACAGAGACATTCGATACCTTTAATGTATGTCAGCAGGATGCCTGATGCTAGAAACCCAAACGAAGTGTTTGCTGGTGCTTAAGACAAAACTGTCTCATCATCAGAGTATCAAGGTAGAGGAATACTCAGAAAGAAGATCAAAAGAAAGCAGTGGATTGGGGCTATAATCAGAGCATTAAAATCAATGTTGACGAGAATTGAAGTTGGCTACAGTTCAAGTTCATGTTAGGCAGATGTTTATCATTTTGCCTTTCTCTCATTGGTGCTAAACAACAAAGCAAAAAGGAACACCAGAAGAAATAATCAGAGAAAAATCTCAAAAAGAATCTTCTCTGGATGATCAGGTAAAAGACAAACTTCACTTTGGGGCAAAAGTTCCAATCCTGTGGAAACAGAGCTTGCTGTGAGAAAAAGCCACCAGGCCAGTCTTCCACGTGGTGGGGAAGACTGGCAACAGTGCTTTTCCCTTCACTAGAGCAAAGACATCAAAACTGCTTTGCTACCTACTAGTGTGGGGATCTACTACCCAGACAGAGCATGAATGCAAAAATATTTTTAACTCATCCCAAATCACATTCCATTCTGAGCTGTGACATGATCATCAGATTTGTTCCAAGGAGAACAATTCACATTAAGTAAACCAGTTCCTTAATGCTGTTGGGCGACTGTTATCCTTAAGGGCATCATGGCAGGAATAAAATGTTCATATGGAATGAGGAATGTTTGGTTCAGTTTCAGCAATACCCTGCTAAGAAGTGTTCCCTGAAGATCCCTTAGTGGAACTTACCTTGAACACACTTATTGTGACAAACCTTATGCTCTGAGACTACTTTATATTTTTAATATTCAGTTTATTGACTATGTAAAGAATTGCTTTCCAGGTGCTAAAATTTCCCTCAGCAGTCTGAATTCCTTTGAGAACATATTTGTTTTTATTGACTTTCCATTCTGGTAACATTCTAGCCTAGAAATTAATCTTTGTCATGTCAGCATGTACGCCTTTGGCTACAGGTAAACCCTGCTGAGTTTTGGAGGGATACTGGAGACTATAGATTTATATGGTGCCATCACAAAAATATGTAAATGGTGGTTAAGGCCTCTGTAGAGACTGGCAAGTTTCAAAAGAACCTCGTGCATGAAAAATAAATGTATATAATTAGCACCCTAGATTTGCTAGGCCAATTATTATGTATTCCTTGAAGCCCTGATGTGCAAAACAACTCCCAAAGCCTTCTCCTGGCATCTCTGTCCTGCAAAGGGCTCTGCAAAGGTCCTCTCTGACACTCCGAGGGCCCCCCATTCTCACTGGTCTCAGGCTGTCACTCAGCCCTGGCAGGTTTTGGCCCTAGGTCTGCCCACTCCTCTGCACTCTCCCATTTTACAGGGAAATGAAACTTCATACAGGGCTGTGCTAATACTGGTTTGACCCCTTCACACTCCATATACAGTTAATTTAAAGTTTGAAACAGCTCTGACAGATATTTTCTTGAACGCATATAATTATGTTTTAAATTCTTCCATTGCAGTACATGTTCTCACTGGGGTCCCACAAATCATCTGATCAGTTCTGGGGTTGTGATTAGGATCTTTCACAGGAATGGACTAAAATGCAGTGAGGAAAGAAAATGGCACACTTTTTTTTTTACCAGCATATTAAAAACTACTTTCTTTCTCCCCTTTTCCATTTTTTATTTCTAAAAGTACATTTAAAGCCTATGATTCTCACTGGAGAAAAACAAATATGAAAACCCTATCTTCAGATTTAGTACATATGAAACTAAAAGTTTACTATATTTGAACTAAAACCAGGAAATCCATTAGTATTAGTGGTACCAGCTGTTCTTTGTATTAGGCCAAACTCTGCAAGGGGACATTGAAAGTCCTGCACTTCAAGGTCAACACAGAATGGATAACTTTTATTTTAAGTGAGAGAAACAAAGAATAAAGAGAAGTCTCAGAGAAACAAAGTGCTGGGCTTATAACTCTTTCTGGAAGAGCAGCCATTTTTAATGGATTTGAAGAACTCATGGAGCAGGACTGCAGAACTGCTTTTGGGAATTATGCTGGCTCCGTGTCTCAATTGACTTCCTTCCACCCTGCAAGGACATCTGAGTAAAGTAGGGAAAGCTTGCAAATTTCAAAAAGTTACCATTTTTCATACACAGTGGTCTCTTTGTCCTACATGTTCTTTTAACCGAGTTCATTTTTTTCCTGCTGAAAAAGGAATAAAATCCTGTTATAGGGTAATTACCCAACATGTAGGAGCATCAAATTAAGAAGCCAGCAATCCCACCTCCCATTAGGAAGGCAACACATAGAAAAAAATGGTAGTTAAAAATCTCTGCCTGTTCCACTGACAATTTCAGTGACTTGCAAATCCAGTCTGAGATGTGAAACTCATCTTTTCAGAGTTTGCATTCAGTGTCCTACTTCAACAGGTATAAGTAAGTAGTGGCAGCAGATTTTGAGCCCTGCAGAACTAGGAGTTGGATTTAGTGCACTGATTCAACCTTGGCTCTTCTAATTTGTTTTCTTCTCTGTTGATATGTTGAAGAACCTCAACTGATACATTGCAAGAAAGATTTAAGACACTTCACTTCCCATTTGCTTTAAATGTCTGCTACTAAATAGTGCTGATAAGTAGAGATACAGCCTAAAGCAGCATTCAGATGACTAAAAGATTGTGTTCTCTCCAGAAGCTTGCACTGTGGTGTCTTAATTTACATTTTGCAGCAAGAGTTTCCAATTCTACACAGTAATAAATGCACAGGAGTAAAAGTCACAGAAGGGAAGGAAATTCTTGGCATCCAACTTTACAACTTGGACAGCACAGTGATAAATAATATCTTCTGTTTTCTGCAACTTGAATATTACACATATTCTCCTGAAGTCCCTCCTTATAAATAAATAAATAGTTGAAATAAACTTGGTGCTATTTTGTACCAAAAATTCATGAAAATTCAGGGCATGTCTACATGTGCTTGACATATTTTGCATGTGTAATTTATGCAGCTCCCACAGTCTTGGGGCAGAACCCATGTGTTTCACACATGGACTGTGCAGTCCACATTAGCTGTGGTCCACCTGGGTGTACCATGTGGCCAGGCTGCAATGAATGGTTGTTTGCTGAGCCTTTAAGCATGGTAACAGCGAAAAATCCTGCAGGAGAGTTTATTCCTAGAGACTGTGGACAAAACTTCTGAACAGAGTACCTGGATGTAGCTCTACCTTGCATCTGTGCCTGTGTGTGTGTCTGAGTGTGTGTTTCACACACTCTGCTAGTGTCACTTCCCCAGGAGTCCTTTTCTGGCAATATGCTCGCTCTTCAGACTATAATTGATTAATGGGTGGGCAAATGTCAGAGGTCATCTGAACAGAAAGAGGGGGAGAGCCTGCCCTGTGGGTCCCAGTGTGCAAACTCTCAGGTTTTGCTCTGAGAAGCAGCAAAATGTTTTATCCTAGGACAGAAAGGACATTGAGAGCTTTTCTGAACCTTTCCCCACCCTAAGGCAAGATCAGTGACCCTTTTGCAATTCTTAATGATGTTTGTCTAGCCTGCTTTTAGAGGTCTCCCACAAGGGAAAACCCAACCTTCATGTGCCTTGTTATCCTTAGTGCTCCAAAGGTTTTGCTGACACCTATCTATATAACTAAAGTATAAATCCAGTGGTGCTTGTCTTGTGCATGATGGGCATGGAAAACAGATCAGTTGCAACTGAAACTTGAAGACTGTACTCCTCTCACTTGTTCAGTCCTCCTTTCTGACTAAACTACCTCAGACCTTTCTAGAATGTGCTTTTCTGGGTCTCACTATGAGTTATGTGAATACCACATTTATTATTTATTTTGATTTCTTATGAGAATATCACAGAAGCCATGTAAAAACTGTCACTAGAATTAAAGTATATGGTAATAACAATCTCTTCTCTGTGCACAAAGGCTGTTGTCCTGTCACAAGAAGCAGTTGGCTTGTGGTATGTCATATAACATATGCTATGTCCTATATAGCATCCTATTCATTTTGCTATATGCCAAGTTCTTCCCTGAAATACATGCTTGAAACAGGATTTCGTTCCAGCATTATTCCAGGAATTCATGTTAATTTGGCTGGGTTATAACACTCCAGACTTGTCCTTTTGGGGAAGGGGTTATAAGCAGGTCACAGGCTGCTTTGTTACGTATTTTGCTTTCAGTAAAACACTTGCACTGTGTTTTCCATGATATTCTCAGGGGGAAGCTGAGGAACAAGATAAACAAATTTGCAGTTTTTAGGAATTCAAATTTATAGACATGCTCCTCTTGTACTTAGTGTATGTATCATAAAGACTACTCCTGATTTAAGATTTTCTAAGGTGTAACTGTCACCTCTGTAGGGCAAATACATTCTGTACTTGAGGTGCAACTAATAAGGTATTGCTTAGGAAGTCTGAAAAATCAATTCCAACTCCTTTTCGGCATTTGGAGCTATAGTTATGAATGTCTTCTAAGGTTTTTTACAAGACATATTTCCATAAGATGTAGGGGGAAACCATCACCACAACATATCCCTCCACAGAGGAGATAAGAAACATGAAACTATCAGAACAGCAAAATTCCTGTCAATTAACAGGTTCTAAACAAGGAACAAATTTTAAAGAAGTGAAATAAACTGTATTTCTTTGGTAATATTCATTGTTTCATCATCTATTTGTGTCTTTTCTGTTACAGAGCACTTGAAAAATATTTCCAGCCTGTGCTCCAAGATAAGCTCTTTGTAGTGACGCACGATGATAATCCACCTAAGGATGTAAATTACTGGGGAGAACAGGAGAGAATTCTAACAGATTTCAGACTCAGTATGTTTGGCAGACTTAAAATAAGGTCTGTAGTTTCTATGCTCTCCTCCAACTTTCTTCTAAGTTTACCTGATAATAATGTAATCTGTGATTTGAATGTCATGGCATCCTTCTCCAAAGCTAGTATGTCCTTTAGTAAGAGGGGTAAGCAGATTAAATCCTACACCTGAAGGAAAATAAAGATACAAACTTGTGAACAGATTCAAGGACTGTAAGCTCTGTAATGAAAATATTAAGCACTAGACAACGCTATCTAACAGCTTTGCTAAGATATAGTCTATGCCAATAAGAATGTTTCTTCAGGAGAAATTTGTATTGTCTTTCCGTAATAACCTGTCAGTAACCTTGGTTAGTCCTGGGCTATTTTTTGTACTTGTGTTTTTTTCTTATGCATTGCAACAGTTGCTCTGGAAAATTGACTTATGTGATTTACTTGAAACAATTGGCCTATGATATAATAGCAGTTTGATAAACTTCACAAACATCTATGGAGACCTTTGATTTCTCTTCTTGATTTTGGAAGACAAATGTGATTCCTGTGAGTGAAGATGGAACAAGTTGTAAGTATAGATCTTTATGAGCCACACTGAGAAGCCCCTAATATTACCAATTATTCAAGAATAAGTAGGTGGCGAAATTATCTTCAGATGGTTTGTATCACAGTTGCCACTACACTGAGGTTAGGTATTTTCAATAACAAGAGTCCAGCTGGTATTTTTCCATATTTTTTTGAAGTTAAAAAATGGAAAAAAAATGATACCAACTGAAAATTCACCTATGTGATCAGGAAAACACATTTTCTATACAAGTTAATTCACTTGGACCTATCTTGCAGGTGTTGCAGCGTTCCACAAAACAAAAAGGCTCCTTATCTTGGCCCAGAACCTTTAAGGCTGGAAGAGGTTTTACTAATTATTTCCTCTGGTTTTGAGAGAAATACTAGATAAGGTCTCCTTTCCCCTTCCTAACTTCTTTGTACTGATTGTATATTTTTTTTGAAAGACAGTCAGTTTGGATCTAAAGAGGGAAAAATTGGGAAGTGCTTTTAATTCTCGACTGCATTTCTAACCTCACAAACCAGACCTTGCAGTGTGGTTTTTTACAGTGCAGTTGCACAACAAAGAATAACTGTCCATATTGAAAAAAACCCCAGTCTTTTGAAACAAGTTCTCTTAACCTATTTAACTTTCTTGAAGCATCCCCACCTTCACAGTAAATTACATAAAGACCTTCTGAGTGTATGGTACATAGTAAACAGACCTTTCCAGTCTCAGTATTTGTCACCAAAAGAACAGACCTATCTGAAGGTGAAAGATGGGGTACAGATAGTGGGGATAACCAGTGAAGAAAAGCTCTTTTAGGCTTTGTAGGTCATAGAAGAGTCTATGAATGTTATTGAGGATTCCTTTTCATCATTAATGTTGTAGCACGAGTTTGGGAACATTAAGCTTCACCTACCAAAACATTGCTTATAAAATTTATCACGTCAAATTCCTGGAGTAAAAGTAAAAATTTTGGTTAGTTTTATAGAAAATTTGATCTAATTTCACTGGAAAAAAACCCCAAATGCTAGTATATTAATAGTGCTATACTGAAAGATATTTATAGCTGTTATCAAATGGAACTTTGATCTCTAAGCAACTACAGATTTACTGAAAAATCATGAGAAACACTCTTCTTTCCAATCCAGCTGAAGAAACATCTACATGCTCTCTTGTATACTGATAGTTCCAACAAAACTTTCGGTGTTGGGTTGCAGGATAAAGACACATACCTAATCCCCTGAAAAAAATTCTGAAAGACTGATGAGGAGACTGGTGAATCCATTCTTTTTAACTACAATTATCTGAGCATGTGGGGGAAAGAGTGTGAGAAATAGTCAGCAAGAGAAGTAGGTGTGAGGATTGTCTGGAGAAGGAGAAGGGAGACAGGGCTGGGTGGACAGTGAATTAATCAGAAAGGTAGGTTCACAGGTTTCTAATCAAGCAAATTGCCTTCTGCTTTTTGCAGTGCTTTTGCAATTAGGAAGAGAAGATTTTGACACTATCCCTGTAAATAAAGGAGACTGCATGAAAGATGGTGGGTTTGCTTTGTTGTTTGCAAGGGAAGAATCCTGCGTGCTCATTTCAGTGGTGATTCGCTGGGAGGAAGATGATGTTGCAGAGAACTTCTCACCCTCTTTCTCTCAGGCCATCATTTTGTGACTGAGATCACGAAGAAGCAAGGAATCCTGTTATCTTGCAGCATTAATGCTGGGGCGTGGAAAGCTAATTTGAGAACTGCAGAGGCAGCATGTGCCTTTCCAAGAGAGCATGAGACTATGGTGGGTACAATACACCAGACAAGAATGTTGATGTAATGCTTTAGGTGCCAAGCATCCTGCTGCCTCTGCCCCTCAAGGAGGCATTGACTGTGCTTGCCTGTGTTGAATTTTACTGGGAGTCTTTCAGCAACTTCTTTTCTAATATGATTCAGATGATGACAAGGGTTATCTCAGGATCTGGGTTTTTTGCTTGGTTGGCATTTGGAGTAAGAACTTCCACTACAGACTTTGCAATAGACAGTTCATATAAACTGGGGTGTCAGCAACTTACTAACAGGTCTTTGCTCTGCATTTTACACAAATTTACAAGCTTCATTTCTGCACCTGGCTTGCTGCTGTCAACCGTTCTCTCTTCTCTGTCTCCTCAGTAATGTCTCTTGCTGGTCCGTGTAACCCTGGGCAAGCAACAGATGCCTTACTCCTTGTTAACAAGAGCTAGCAAATGACATATTTTCCAAGTGAAGTCGGTGGAAATCCCCTGTCAGCTGTGAATTGCACTATTTAAATTATACTGCTGTGCTGACAGATTCAGATTTGCTACTAACCATGATTGCAAGAAAAATCCAGGTATGGCAGAAAATTATTTCTTGCAAGCAAAGCTTTACCTTGGAACAACTGTAGAGGAAGGCTTTTGGCTCTGTGAGTTACAGATTCCAGTGGCATTTCTCTTAATCTTTATGATTATCCATTTGCAGAAACTGTGAGTGGGTTCAAACTTTCCACACTGCCCATGACCTAACCAGATGAAGTTCTCATGGCTTGTGTTTTGGCCTCTGGTTTTCCTTTGTGGATTTTTATGTAATGATTAGGCATCAGGTTCTTCTCACTCGTCCAGATATTTCTCTTCAGGTGGAGGGGCAGCCCAGGGTGGTGGTTGCTGCTCATGGAGGGTGGCTGGGCCTAGAAAAGCAGGCTCTGGAAAACCAATTCAGCATTCACAGCCTGGGGTGCTGAAAGAGAAGTCATCAGCCTGAGTGGTTAACAGGCAACTGTTCCAACCCACTCGCCTGCAGGCAGGAGACATGATATTCTTCTGTAAAAAACCCTGTTAGGTTGGGAGATGTGTCTATTCACCCCTTCACCATCAACTCATGGGTATGTATATCATATCTTTAGGCCCTCTCTGCCCATATCAGGGGAGGTGGAGGCTGCCTGGCAGGGCCAAAAGGTGGGGATGAAGGAGGGACTTAGGAGGAGATTGTGGTTGCTCTTATGTTAAGTTTGACCCTGTAAGAACTGCAGTTAAAATCCAGTATGAAACTGGAAGTCTTTTCCAGCTGTATTATCCTGACCCTCACACCAGCATTCTTGATCCCAGCTTGCCCATTGACTTCAGTGCTCTTCAGAGCCTCCAGGCTACATCAGCTACCGTGGCTGTCTGGGGAGAAAAAGGCAGCACTGAGCCAACCCCGGTGCCTGGCGTGCAGGCTGCCAAGTTTTGTTTCTCAATACAGGGAGAGTGGAGCGGGGAGAAATTATCTTTGTGCTTAGCCTGTGCACGTACAATTGGGGTGTCCTGAGCGCTGCTCACTGTTGGGAGTGCAGAGCCAGGCTCTGGCAGCTGCAGACTCTAGGTGGTCTGAATTGCTCATTACCCTCCTGAACTCCGGTGTGATAGCAGCCCCTTAATCTTGGGCGCTGGAGTTGGCAGTCGGAATAGGGCCCTTATATCCTGCAGCTTAAGCAAAGACTGTAAGAATGAAAAGTGGTATAATGTAATCCACAAAGAGGGAATAGGAACAAATATTTGGGAATCAATCTTCTTTATTTCATAAGCGGTATCCAGTAACCAAGAAGAGCTCAGCAGAAACTGACCATGGAAGCACCAGAGAAATGCTTACTACTTGACCATAATTTAATTAGCTCTCAATAGCTTCCAGAAAAAAAACCCCTCCAAACCTGCATATATTTAAGATAAGCCTTTTGTTTCATTTGTAACCCACAAACTGACAAGGAATTTAGGTCCCTTCCCCCTTCTCAGACTCCATCCTCTTTTTATTTTGTTCTCCATGTTACAGAACTTGATTTTTTTCCCTGCAGTACTTTTCTTTGACCTCATTCCCCCCTCCAAGTAACTCTATCCTGTGCTGCTATGTTCATGCCCAGCCAGAGCTTTACAGATGGCTTAATTATTTTCTTTTCTCAAAGAAAATTCAATCTGATCCCCAGTACGCATAGGATAAAATAAAATGAATCAGCTGGGAAGCTGCATTTTAAAGGGGGAGGGGTAAAAGAAGTTATGTAAAATTTCATGTCGCTGTCAGACTGTTTTCATAGAATTTGTGTTTGAGATTAAATTAAATCTCTAAAACTGCTTTGATAGCTTCATACTTAGGGTGAAATGAAGCAGATGCATTTTACCCCAATACCACGCTTCTCATCTCCTCTTGCAGAGAGAGAATAAGCTGCTTTGTGGAACAGTTCTATATACTTACAGTATTAAGCAATTCTTCTTTTCCCCTGGCATTGGTATTCTTTTATTCAATTTATCTGTACTATAGCTTGGATAATATTTACCAGATGTTAAATAAATAATTTAAGATAACAGAGTCCTGCATGACAGTTGTAGCATTTTGGGTCACCTTTTTATTCAATTTTTTAAAAAAATCACTTCAGTTCAAGATTTCAATATAGTTCAACTCAGTGGTGACACTTAATACTTTTTCCTCTCCTTTAATTTGAAAGCAGTGTTCCCCAAATAGTTCATTTGCCATATTGTTTTTATCTTTAACAAGATAAAATAGACGTAGTGGGTTTACTATTTCAGCCTGATGCCGACAAATATGAAACCAAAGAATATGAAGAGCCAAAGTTTTGTAAAAGCCAGTGTTATATAATGAAACCAAATGCACGGTTTGGAATTTAGAAAGAAATCCTAGT
Source organism: Dicrurus megarhynchus (assembly GCA_013399195.1). Taxonomy (NCBI): domain Eukaryota; kingdom Metazoa; phylum Chordata; class Aves; order Passeriformes; family Dicruridae; genus Dicrurus; species Dicrurus megarhynchus. The sequence continues at coordinate 522,834 of VXAD01006256.1, forward strand.
GTGAAGATAAAAGGACATGAAAGATAGTAAATGCTGAAATGATACACCACATAATGGTATACTGTCAAGAAAGAAAGATAACATGATAACTTACAGAGCCATCTCAAAGCCTACATAGGTACTTGACCTATAGTTTGCAAGGAAACAATCTTTTTGTTTCATCTGGCTCATATTAAAAATAGGAAAAACAAAACCCTTATTTTTTTCCACTCTCACACATATGGTTCAAAATCCATGCAATTTTTAACTGTCTAAAATTCTTTTAAGCAATTTAAGACAGAAAGAATTATTAAATCACTTTTCCATTTCATTTGATGAAAAACTGCACCGCCGCCGTTGGTCTCTGTACTATCAATTTTAAAGCTCGTAGGGCTCCAATTGGTCCTGTGTGCAATCCATCACGAGTGGCACCAGATTTGTATTGCCCAAGTTGGGTGCTGCTGAAGATGGAACTGAATAAAACCTAACCCAGCGTGTAAGTTAACTTTGAGCAACACTTAAAATCCTTCTCTGTTCCAGATCTTTCCAGGTATTGAAATGTGACTGTTTCCCAATTCTTTCTCAAAGAGTTTTCAAAGACTAACAAGCCTCGCTGTCCTCAGTCCACCTGCCCTCTGGGGGCTGCTCTCCTCCTCACCTCTCCTCTGCAGGACTGAGGAGCTAAAAAGCTATCTAAGAAATTCACTTTTTTATGAGAAGAGAAACAGAAACCTACCAACCCAAATAATCTGGTTTCCAGAAATGACAGGTTAAAATACCATTAGATTGAAGTCAACCTTTCATCTATCCTATGTACACAGTTTTAAACAGCTGTGGTCTACATATAATTGCTTACAGGTCTGCATTGCAGCTGAGAGTGCTGGAAAATCTTTGGTAATAGCTTTTTTGATAGAAAATTTGGGGTTAGATTAATTTAAGTTCTTCTGGATGTTCTTCTCCTCAATATTTTAGGAAGTATTCACAAAGCACAGGAAAGGTTTGAGGTGATTCCTTCTACCAGCTATGCTGAACTTATCTGTGTCTGGCACCAAGCTTTTGTTTTTCATCTGGAAAAAAAGAATTTTCAATTTTTGAAAGCCAGAAAATCTTTGTCTGGGATTATCAATTAATGATCTTTATTCTTCAACATGACTACAATTTTTTAAGAAAACGAACATTATCTGTCCTGCAATTCAAGTCTATTGAACAAACACTCTTGGAAGATGAACTTGTCCCGGTTTCCTTGGCTATGATGTTCTTTTTCACTGTAACAGTTCAGGAGGATTTTTCTCTGGAGCACTGCATTTTTTTTCACCCTGTTATAGAACCTAGACCTGCCAAATTTTATACTCTTATCTCCCACTCTTCACAATAGCAAAAACAACCATATAACTTTGTAGACAACACTCTTGAATGAGTAGCTAGAAGAAAAGAAAAGCCATGATTTCTGGAAAAAGCCTTTCTACACGGGGAGATGAAGGCGCTCAAAGCCTTTTGAAGTCTTCGTAGTTTACCTGTGAATCCTGTTTCCAAGTGTTATTAGTGACCCTCCTACCAGAGAATATAAATCTGTACCCTAAAGAGATGACTTGCTTTTTCACTGGGATCATTGCCAGGGGATAGATTCAGCACAACGCTGAATTTCAAGGGCTAAACAATAGTGGGTAATTGCTCACTTAATTGAGAATTATGTGTTTAGCTGGCAAACACAATATCTGAAAGCCCACTCACAGCTGTTCACAGGTGAGCTTTGGTATTTACATGCAGATATTTCTTGCTGGGGAGGCTGGCTGAGAGCTCCTGGCTGCTGCCTCACCGTGCAGCTCAGGGTACTTGGGAGGGAGGGAATGCAGCAAGAGTTGCTCAGTGCTCATCGTTAAAGCAATTCAGGAAATAAAAGTGAGTGTCTCTCAGCACAATATATTCCTGGGAGCCTAATCTGAATGAGCAATTCATCGGCATGTTTCTATTTCCAGCAGGGGCTGTGCCAATTAAGAGGGCTGCATATAAACCCTTTCAGTGATGTACACTGGGAGGTAAAAATAATGATAAAATATGGATTTATTTTTTTAGCTATTCCTTAAGTGATAGTGGGAATGGAGCCAAGCGAGCCTACTGTCCTCTCCTTTCACAGGCTGTTTCCATAACTATCTGGCCAGCTAAGAGATAAATTCTCTTTTGGAAGTGCTAAGAAACTTGTCTCTTACTTCTTGTGCATCCAGATGGGAAAATAAATGTTCTACTGCAGCCAAGATTTGTTATTGCATTTGAAGAATTAAAGGAAACCCTTGCATCTTTATAGTCAGAGTGTCTTTTTCGCTAAGCACCTATCGCTGGCTGTGAGAAGATTAAGGGATGCTGAATTAATTTTATCTACAGTGTTCAGTCCTTTTATTCATTTAATATGAATATGGGGTGAGGGAGGAGGCACACCTGAGAGAGTCAAGCCTGAGAGTCAAGAGATTCTGCTCTGTTGAGCCATGCAGGAAATAATGAAAAGAGCTGAAAGGACCCCAGTGACTTTCAGAGATGAGGAACTTTGGGATCCTCTCTGCATCACTTCAGTTGGAGCTATGAACCTCTGTTTTGTGCATCTAGTTGTGGTTTTATGCTTTTTCCTTTACTACCTCATGGCTGCAATGATGCCTTCACGGTAGCTCTGCTGTGAATCCATGAGCCTTCCAGGCAGGATTTCATCCACAAAGTGAGGAGAAGCTCCTCCTGCCCTGGTAGGAGCACGAATTTGTCCCCCTCTGAACAAGAGATAGGAGTTTAAAAACCAACAACATTCCCATAAGAGGGAACAGGGTACTTGGAGCTTTCCAATGAGCTCCTCCTGGGAGGCAGCAATTGCTCCCAAGTCCCAGTATACAGCTGTACCATTGCCAGTGTTGGATCTCTGGGTGATGGGCACTGTCCAGACCCAGTATGATCATTCCTCAAGTCCAAGGCTCCCAGGAAAAAATGAATGCATTTCCAATTTGCTGAAATGTTGAAGGTTCCAGCTCTTGTTTTCACTGTGGTGCAAAATGAACTTGAGACTTTTAGAAATTTTTAGTATAAGAAAAACCAAACAGATAGTTTTCACTCTACTTTGGTACAGCAAGTGACCCTCATTCAAAACCTTGCTCTAAGGAGTTAATTTGAAGTTTCTTCTGTGTCAAGGCCACAAAACTGTTTGGTCTGTCTAGTAACAGGGGGGCAGTGGAAAGGAGCAGAAAACAGCTCCCATTCTCTGCTCTCCTAGCAGGAGTTGTATTAAAAAAAAACAGAGCCCTGGCCAGCTGGGATGTCACAAAAGCTTTTTTAGATGCAAACCTGAAAACTAGGAGAGATCTTTGATGCTGGTGTGTATCACAGATTAACTGGCAAGTGTGCTCCTTATAGCACTGAACAGGCCTGCCTTAAAAGTATTTAAAGAAACGTTTTTTAAAAGTACCAAGAGAGCAAACAAAGTAGTCTTTGGATGACCTCTTGTTTCTCTTGACTAGCAGTAGCATCCAATAATCTCCTGCATATGATAAAGTCAGCTGTTCAGCTGGCTTCCAGGAAACTAGTCTTCTTTAATTGACAAAGCCCCTGCCATCTAAGAATTTGGTTCATTTTTTCATATCATGCTAAAAAACTAAATAAAATCCAATCTTCTGGAGCAATATTGAGATATTACATCCAGATGAAGGGTGGGTGTCATAAGAGAACAGGCTGCTAGCAATATTCTCTAGGCTTCTTGCCATCAGCTTAGGTTAAAGTAGTGAAGCTGAGGTAAAAAGTAAAGCAGTTTTTATTCCTGCTGACATTTAAAAAAAAAAGGGTATAGAGGGCACTTCATCAAGTCCTTTTGTTATATGATTATTGACTTGGGAGTTAAAGGTTTATTGTATTCCTTGCTTCCTAATACAACACTTGTTTCATCTTAGAAAAAACTGTGCTTTATACAGTAAAGATACACTTTTTAAGATGAGAGGAGAGAAAAAAATTATTCAGATTCATACTCAGATTGGATTCCAAATGTCCATGAATGTGTGTAATGGAAGGTGGAGATTTCATATTTCTCCCCTGCTAATTTCATCAGGATGAGACTGCACTATCTGTTCTGCTTTTCAGAGTGTGTCAGTCCTGCCTGGGAAAGCTTTTATTGTGTAATGGCAGAATGTTGTCCCTACTGTGCTGGGTTATTGAAATAAGAAGCAGAGTTGCTACAGTCAGACATACACGAACCCTTATACCAAACTGACAACAGCATTTACAGTTCTCTTTGACTGATGCAAAAACGTTTACGCCGTTTGAAAGCTACAAGGCATTAAATGAGGAGCACTTTGAAACGACGAGCTGCACAAAGCCCACTGAACAACAACCTGACCAGCTGGCATGGCAGTGGCTGCAGGGGCTGGGCAGAGGTGGGACAGCTTACAAAACTCAGCAAAACCCACTTTAAAATGAATTTTTCCAGGTCAGTCCCGCATCTGCATGAAGCCGGGGTTTGGGTGAGTGCTGGACATCCTCTGGCCATAGGGGTTGTATGACCAGGAGAGCACACACACTATAGGGTGCAGCATGGCTCAAGGAACTGTTTTCCCTATTTATGAGCACAGTTTCATGAATAACTGTCTATTTTCTGTTCCTCTCCTCCCATTGTTATTCTGTTTTCTATTCTGCTCTTCCCCACAGCAGAGAGGGGACTTTCATAACACAAGAGATACCCAGGGAATACTGAAGCAATGGTAACTAAGGCACACCAGGGAAGTTGAGGGCAAACCCTGTACTGATGGCTATGTGCAGCAGAAATATTCTGTATATTGTTAGTTCCATCTCATCCCGACCTTAATATTCCCTCCAGGGCTTTCTTCCCTGGCATACAGAGCAGCAAATACCTAGGGAATATTGCAAAAAAAAAAAAAGATAGAAAATTATCTAGTTACCTAAGGCAACTGAAAAGTTTTAAAACTGCCCACTGTAGCTGTGTTTCACAACTCTCATTTAACAGACAATGTCTGTCTCTCAAAATATCTGCATGGAAATGTGGAGCCAACAGGGAAGCTGGAGTGCTCTGACTGTGTGTCCTGCCTGCATCCAATTAACAGCCAAACTCTTTGAAAGGAAAGTGATCAAATGGAATGAATTCATTTAAAAAATATAAATGGGCATAATGTTTTTCCAATAGAGATTTATGTGTTTGCTGAAATGGGGCGGTTTCTAAGCTTTGGAGAGCAAAGCCCTGTCCCTTGGGAAAATAAAGTCTTACTTTTATGTGTTGTTGGTACTAGATTTGGGCCTTCTAGGCGCAGTGAGGGGTGTTTGGCCATGTGTTGTACAACAAGTTCTTCTCAGAAAGAACCTGGAGCCCAAGTAGAAGACACAAGGCAGGGAGTTATGGCAGGCTACAAAGAAATGATGAGCTGCTCAGCATGTTCAACTTAATGTCTCCAGCTTCACCTTCTGCCTTGAGTTCTACTCTTCCTGCACTGCCCTCCAGCAGACGCCTCATCCAGTCTTTGAAAAAGCTGAGATCTTCAAAACACGATTGTGTTCCTTAATGCTGTAATCTATGACAAATTAGTTAGCAATATCTCTGTTTGAAACAGCGTGATTCTCACTGGCTTCAGGATACACTTGGTAGAGAAATTCATGTGTCATGGATGTGGTTTCAGGCTCTCTGCAAATTCAAACCAACGTTGCTGAGCTGGTTGCATTTGGGCCATGTCTCCAAGGGTGGTTTTTATTTTTATTTTTTCCCTGGAATTGGAACAGCTGTATTTTAAATGAAAGGCTAAGCTTCAGGAAAAATAATTAAGAAGTTGAGCCTTCACAGCTAACTGCATTGTATGTGTGTTCCTCATGCCAGTTACAGATACTGTATCTGGCAATAATTTGCACTCTCAACAAATCTATTTAATTTTAATTTAGCAAAATGATTCTGTTTAGCTACTAAAGTCATAAAACCAGATTAAAACATCAATCCAATGAAATACATTTAAGTGTGTATTTAATTTTGTGCATATGATTGTTTCTGTCGACTTCCATTTCTAGGTTTCAAACTAAGGAAATGCTTAAGCATTCTAACACTGATTACGATTTGACTGTAACACTGATTTATGGTTTTGGTACTGACAACACAGCCAATGGAATTTCGTCAGCAGTGAATTGGACCCACTGCATTGAAAAAATGTGAGAAAAGGTTTTAATAATTCAAATAGACTCAAGACTTTCCAGTTCAGTCAAAAGATTGCCCAACACATGCCCCTCAGCAAACTTCTCTTGAATCCTGCTGTTCTTTTGCTTTGCCCTGTTTTCGTGTTTCATCCTGGCTGAAAGGGTGACCCAGACATCTTTCTGCTTGCAACAGAAATAAATGATAATGGAAACCATAAGGGAATAAGGGATATTTAAACATTTACAGTCATGGGCATGTCACAATAGGGACAAGTAACACTTTGCTATGGAGAAATGGTAACTCAGATGGAGCTATTCAGACAAAAATAAAACCCCCAGCCTCTTTCAGATTTTCAGAACCTATTTTTCTTGAGGTAGTCCGCAAAACTCTAGCTTCTGTGATGTTTCTTTCCATATCCTATATAGCTGTTGGAGAGTAAGTCATAATTAAATATGTATAGTAGGAAAACATCATGATACATACATATTCAAGAGCAAATGTTAATTGATGGGCATAAGGGAATTTCTAGTGCAGAATCTGACCCTCAGAGATGCTGTCTTTGAGAACTAGCTATCTAGATACTTATATTACTCCCAGCACTATGATATCTGGGGGCCTTGCAAACGTTAATGAACTTATCCTCACAACCACCTTGTGAGGCTGGGAAGTTTTAGCATCGACTTTAAGGGAGTACAACCAGGCCCTAGGCATGCAGTAGCAGCCACAGAGGAGCTCAGAAGGAATCATGCTTGCTTCAAACAACATTAACTACTTGTTGGATAATAGCTGGGGATAATGGCACATACAGCGTCGAGTGGGTTGCCCCTCTCCCATAAATAATTTGGAGAAGAGAGCCTATGAAACTCCAGTGAGAGGGGTTTTGCAAGGAAGTGGGGGAAATGATACTGCTGAGCTATGGATTCCCTTCTCTCTTCCCCTTCCCATCATGAAAGCCTGATGGCTTTCAGTCATTTGCAGTGGTAGGAATGTGTGTGTGTGTGTGCGCATGCGCGTGTGCATGCGCATGTGCTTAGCAGCGAGGAATGGCATCCAGAAGGGGGAAAAGAGTTTCAGGCACTTTTCCTATAGGTGCAGACAGATGTGTAGTGAAAAGACAAAATTTATATTTCTGACTCACTTTGTGTCCAGTTTCATTCATATTGCCCACTGCAATGGCCATCAAAATGAAACCTTCCGTCACCTCTGGCATGCGAAAGGGCTCAGCCCGTGCAAGTGCAGTAAGCAGCCATCTTAAATTCCTGAGTGCAGCAACTCAGGTGGGAATTGCACAGGCAGTTTTGGTCATTTTTCTTCATCAGAAGGTCACATATCCCATACAGGCGTGGCATACTGTTTGAAGGTGGAATGACTTTTGCACATATCCCGTTCACCTTTTGGGATGTAATTTAAGAAGGGACCTCTTGTAAGGCACAGCACATATTTGGGCACAAAGGAGGAAGCAGCCTGACAAACTGAACAAAGCAGAGGCATTTTCTCTCTCTCCTGAATGTAAAAACAGGGAATGTGCAAAGCACAAGCATGCTTCATAAATTCCAGCTGCTGTCACTCAGCGGTGGAGAGGAATACAGGGGAATATCTGTTACTAACAGGCACCACAGCAGTGGGGTTTTGTCCCCCCCCTTCCTGCAGTCCAAGGCAGATTTGTGTTTAACCCTACTTGCTGTGAAAAACCAGTGGCCAAACCAATTTTGACTGCTCTGGGAACAAAATCTGAATTTGCAGTAAACAGCCTCAAAGCACGCTGGTGGCGGGAAATTCTCCAGTGCTCTGCTGCTGCAATATGGAAGCCTGGAGAGTTCCCAAAAATCTAGGTACATGTATTCAACAACTCCCCCAATATCCAGAGGATCTATGCCAATGTCCAAGGACACCTGTCCTCATACTACAGAGGACTTCTTATTGCTCCTTCTGCTAAAGTGAAAGTGTCTGTCCCCAAAAATTTGGTTGCACGGCTGGGGCACTGAGTGTTATAATCACCGTCTAATCAACAATGTTATTTTTACTCTGCAAAACCATCATCCAAATGAATTATTACTCTGTTTTTGCAGTCAGACCTTCTGAATGACTTTTTCCCTAATCTTTCTAGAATGGGAGATTTTAAGTGTGATTTTAAGCCATTTTAAGTGTGCTACTAAGATGCACTAAATATATTGTACATAGGGCACAGAAATGGGGCAAAAGGAAGCAACTGCTCCCCCTGAGCAGTTAGAAAAGACACCAAAGTTCAGCAGAAAACAAAACATGGCATTTGAGCTTTTCTTGTCAAGGAGGAGAAAGTTGCAGCTAACACATAGAGCAGATGTAATTTTTCTGTGAGCTGTGTTGTACAATCCCTTAAGGCTCTTTATTGTTGTTTTTTAGTTAATATGAACCCCTCCGCTGACTGCAGTTGGAGTTGCATGTGTGGAAAAATGACAGCATGGGTTAACAGCAGAAAATTTGACAAGCTGGCTTGATTAAGCTTTCATTGAGCTTTGCAGCACATGCCTTTCTATGTCTCATGAAGCTGCTCCTTAAGTGAGGAGGAATTATTCCTCGCTCTTTCCTGTGTGCTCTCCGAGGCATGAAGGAAGGGGTGAGGGCAACAGCCTCTGTGCTGGGATCTGACAAAAGGGCAAGTTAGGGTTTTTAGTTTTCGTTAGGCTAGTTATACGATTTTTTGAATAAAAGAATAAAATCTGTTTTTCTGGGAATGTTACCATAATTCTGAGACTGCTGGTTAGAGAATATTACTTCAATTTTTAATCTTTCTGAGACCGGAACTTCTCTTGCCTTTAATGACTGCACAACAGCTGACAAAAATTAGAATGCCTGGTTTAACGTGAAGAAAAAAAATTACTACTAATGAATAGGAAAAAATAAGACAACATTCATAGCTCTGAACACAGAGGAAAAAATATACAAAATAAGATTCTATGTGCTCACAGAAAAAAAATTTGGAACTGTACTTAAAGAATGATTTAAAAAAAAAGACACACTATTTATAAAGCATTTAAAGATATTTCTGAAGGGAGATGATATGCAATCAAAATGTGCCACAGACAGATTCTATGTATGTTTAAAGATAAACCAGAGATTTACATTTTTTAACTCTTTGATGAAAACCAAAATTTTGTCCATTGTTATTACATAGTTGCATTTCCTGGAGCCAAACATTTTTGCCACTGTTTAGCACGTCCCAAACAGCAGCCCCTGTTAGACTGGGATGCTCAGTCTGGAAGTTTATTTATCAGAGGCACATTGCTAAAACAAAATCTGAGAGAAGGTCTGATGATTTCAACATTGGATTAAATCAACCATTAGCTCTTAAAGAAGTGGAAAGGCAAACTCTGTCTCAGTTAAATACATGAAAGCATATTGTCATATTGTTCTGCAATGGATGTGTGATTTATTATACTCTTTCTTTTTGGAGTTGAGAGAAAGAAGGTTTTAGTTCACACTGACTTAAAGCCCTAGAGTTGAAAATGTTAATGAACGTGCACACAAGTTTTGCTAATAAAGTTGTGTTAGGTGGTTTGAAATTAAATTAAATCTCTACCCAGATTATGGTAAAAGTGAGCTTGCTCAAAACATAACACAGATTCATTTAATTCATAACAAAGGGTTCACATTAGCTCTGGCTGGTTTTTGTTTTCTTTGAGAAAAATGCAGTTTTAGCAATACTGAAGTGCTTTCTAAATTCATTGTAGCTTTGCCAAATTGTCTGGAACAAAACCATGATGTTGAAAATGCTGTAATGTTTTATTTCATCATTTTAAAACCAGAATGCTTGAAATCTAAATGATTGTTTGTTTTGAAATTTCCTTTAATACACTTAAAAGGTAAAGCTGCTTTAAAAAATGTCTTAAATTTGGAAGTATTTGTTCAAAGTGAAAAACTTTTTGATTCTGCAAAACTGTTGGGAAAAACTGTTTTTTTTTTCCCAGAGAGATTTAATTCCTCTGGCTTTAATGAGAATCGAATTCTCCATTTAGAACAGAAAAGGTGTGTTTCTTGCTAGCATTAGTATAAAAAGCCCTAATAAAGATAAGCTGTTTCCTAGGAACAACTGTCAGCAAGTCCAAATAAAGACAATGTAAGACCCTGGGATTCATCTTGACCTGCAAATCTACACGAAAACTATCCTCCATGGGATTTTAACTTACATCTTTTATAGCTGTCTTTTCCTTCACAAAGACTAGGCTACATGAAATGAATTTTTTGTTTTGTTTTGTTTTATTTTAAAGAACTGGATTAAATTCAGAAATTCATCTTTAAATCCAGATTTTGAATCTTTAAAGTCTGAAGCCAGAGATAGATATTATTCCCGTTAACTAAAACCTTTCCTTCGTATTCAAGCCCCATTTTTCTCCCCCCGCTCTGTCAGTATAAGATTACCAGCAGTTTTATAAGCCCCGGTTTCCTTCTCTTCTATATCATGCTGTGCTTTTCCTCTTCATTTACTGCATGGCAGCATTTCTTTTACTACATAGGACGTCTTCATCTCCCTCCCCATCTTTGTTCTCCATTTGGGATGCAATTAAACCTAATAATGCCACTCTATAAGCATGATAAGATGCATACCTTAGTAGAGCACTCTTACTCTCAGGTAATGGAATCTCTTAATTATTCTTTCATCTTTCCACAGAAATGAAAATGTGTTGATGAGGCATTCTAGTAGTCTGCCCATCTTGTGCGTATACCACCAACATGTCAGCTTAACCACAGAGAGATTGACAACTATAAATCTGTTATCTGTTCTATAAAGGGAGGGAATGGGACTAAAAACTTGGAAAAAGATCAAGGCCGGGCAAGGTTCTGAAGATTACTGTTGTGAAAATGTCTGAAGAATATAGAGACCAGGGCTGTATTTACAATCTCAGCAAAAATAAGAGGCATTCAGCCAGACCTTTGGCTGATGTAAATCTGCACAATGTACAAAAATCATTAACACAGGGAAGGAGCTGGCCAAGTGCCTTCCGCTTGAGGCATAATATTCATGATTTAGCAATCTGTGCTCTGAGTGACGGATCTGGGCTGATATTCACCAGGTGAGAATCCAAGCCCTCATCTTAAAATCAAGATGGCTATTGCATACCTTAAGTAAATTCTGTGCAGTTGTTGCTTGGAAAAAAACCCCAACCAGTTATTGTTTGTTATTATTTCACTTTTGCCTCAAATTGGAGTGTATAAATCTGCCTGCTTTCCCTGGCCTCTGCTTTCAGAAAGCTCATTGTAGCAGTTATCTATTGCCTTCTTGAATTGCTGCTTGATATTTTATTGGCCACCCAGAAGGGTAATAGAGCAAATAACATGCTGATGTTAAAACACAGCTCGGGAAGAACGTTTTGGTGTGTGTATGCATCTGGGGGTGCACATGTGTGCTTGTTTACAAGAAAACCTTTGCAGGGAGAATATTGAGCACAAGTGGACCTGAAAAGTTTCACTATTTTCTTCCACAGTCTGTATTCATCTTAAATTAGACCAAAGCAAAAGTCCCCTGCTTGGAAAAAGGCTGCTAAAATGTCATTTCAGAACCTCAATTCCTCATATTTTCAAAGAGACCAGTCTCCCTACATCCTTTAGATGTTCAGCAAAAAGTGACATTAATGTCACCTGGACCAAGCAGCATCAGGTTCCAGCCTGATGACCAGGTCTGAATCCTGTTGTTAGCAGAGCTGGAAGAAAAACTGACTCCAGGTGAAGTTCTTAGCATTTCTTGGGTCCTGGAGCTGTTAAAAGAAAAAAAAAAAAAAAAAAAAAAGGGAAATTAAAAAAACATTCTGCTGGTGACCAGGGCATGGACCCTGAGAAAAATTCTGTCTTGGTTTGGACAATATTTCTTTGGACCTAACAGGTACTGGGAACCTCACAATTTCAATTAAATGTCACCATTACTGCTCTAACTGTGTGTCATCAGATGGTTTCTGACAAGCCTTTCTTACAGCCAAACTCCACAACTGACAAGCTCTGGCTGCTTTTCACAGCACATTTTAAGTTTCTTTGCCCCTACAAAGAGATATGGCATCATCCTCAAATATGTTTTACTTAGAAATATTTCCAACAAAATATCATGGTCCACCAATGGTTTAATTCTCACTCAAATTTGTATAAAAGTTCACATATCAAAAAACCTCCACAAATTTTAGCATATGTAGTCAAGTGTTAACTGTGCATAGGAGGCATATGAAAGCATTCTGGTTTAATTTGAAATTTGCTCTGTTCAGGATCATCCGGACTTTAAAATCTGGGATCACTTTGGGTGTTCCTCAGCTGAACTGGAGCCATGGGGAGCACAAACTAGTAGAGGCTGCTAATATAGAGCTTGTGAATATTCAGTGCACTTTAGCCTATGTCACTGGATTTAAAGGCAGTTTGTAAATCAACTTCCCATTCTGTGACTTCCATTGCTGAGTCCAGAAGTTAAGTCTGGGCAAAACTTCCAAAAACAACAGATACCAGTGACTTATTCTCGCTATTTCAATGCTAAATAAGAGATGAGAATTAAATCTAAATGGTTTAAAAATTTTTGCAGCATATCTCAATGTACGGGCTGTGAACGAATGAGAGCAAGGGAGGCAAAATCAGACATTCAATGTACCAAATGTAATAAATCCTCCGAGGCTAATCAGCCTGCCTTCCCCCACTAACCTCAGCCCCACGCTATGCCAAATAGTGAAAGCAGATGTCTCATGAACAGGTAAAAAACAATCTGAATTCCCATTCCCCACAACTGAAACAAATTTGGGGGTTTGGGGTTTTGATTTGGGAAACTTCCAAACTGAACTGCATGAGACATTTCATCCAAAGCCCTTCAAAGAAACAGCCCAAAAAGAGGAATTCAATTTAGCTGGCACAAGGAGAGAAGATCTATTGTAATATGGGAGAAATTCAAACGCTATAGGAGAGCCAAATGACATTTCAAATTGCTGTGATTTATCTTGCCTTGCTTACCTATATTTCTTCAAAATAGCAAGCTAACAAACCCAGTTATAATGCTTAATACACAGAAATCCTCCCATTTCCTTGTCTCTTTTACCCTCTAATTTTCTTTAAGGAATTGCAACCAAAAATGCTCCATCTTTGGTCTTAGAAAACAAAATCTTTCCTCTAGAGTATGCTATGATCTTCACATTATTACTCTTGGCATCAATCTGTGCATGAAGAACGTATTTCTTAGGTGCTTCACTACTCGAGAGAATGTAAATGAAATAAGAAAGATATTATATTGGAATAGCTGAGACAAGAATTCTTCAGGTCGATGTGTGTGTACTGCAGGTTTATTTTCCTGACTAAATACTCAGGAGCTTACCAGTATGATTTACATCCATCACAGAGAATGGCTGGGGTAACACACCATCATTCCTTGTGCTCTGGTTAGCTGGTTTGAGACAAGCCAAATTCTGCAGGCAGGAGCTGACCCTATCAATAGCCTTGTGCCTGCTTATACACGCAGTGAAACAGGAATTGTACTTTCTGTGCAGCCCTTAGCAGCCTCTACTCTCCAAACCAGAGCTTGGTGCTGTGCTTGGCTCCCTTCCTGGTGCTACACACGTGGGTGACCCCTTTTCCCCTGTGCAGACCAAGGGCAATGTGTGTGTAAACTGGTGCTTGTGTCTCTCTGGGAGTAGCTGGAAGAGCAAAATCACCTGGTGAGGCCACTTCTCTCTGTCTGAATTTTCCTTCTCTTAAAGGCATTTTTGGATCACAGTAATGCTTCCAGGTAAATAATGTATTAAACATGAGAGCAGTGTGGCTGGACAAAGCTCGGGGTGATGATTGTACATTTCCAGCCCTTCGCAGGACTCTGGAGCCTCAACTCAGTATTAATAGAGTTTTGCAATGACATGTTGGATGTTTTTTCAGAAAATGGCTGAGGAGGATGCCTTTTTTCCCTTCCTTTTTCTTCTAATACTTGTGCCACTGAAACAGCCCTCATTGCTAGAGCTGGTCTCATACCTGCATCTGTACAATTGTCTCTACAATGCCTTCTGTTGTTTGGGGAGCTGCAGGGGAGATAACTAGCAGGAAAGGAATCTGCTCTCAGTGGGTCTTTGTGAGAGTTTTGATGCAACCTTTAGCTAATTAGTTTCATTTAATATAAATTCTCATGGCTGAAGTTCTCAAGAGACAGGAGGACTGTTCTGTGAAAGGAAGAACTCTTATCCTTAGCAACACTTTTGTATGCACTACCTTCTTGGGGGAAAAGGGGTAAGAGGTAGGCTTTGAAAAGCCACTATTGCCAGAACACCGTTGGAGGGTTGGGTTTTCTACAGTCACTCCTGTGTGATATAAGAAAGTAGTTTCTAAAACATAAAAACCCATAAAATTCTCATTGATTTGCAGGACAAAATGAAATTACCCAAATAGCTGTAGAGACTCCACCTAGTTAAACTGATGCTGCATTGTAGTAAACTTTCATAGTCTTAATGAGCATAACATCACTATGGAATGTTTCCCTGTCTTTCATAGCTTCCCTTGACCACAGCCCTTGCAGTCAAGAAATGGGTCCCAAAATGGAGGTGAGACTTGATCTGAAGCCCTGAGTAGTCTGCAGTAGTCACAGCGAGCTCAGGAGTGTTGCTGTAGGTGTCTGTGTTGCTCGGCCTGGGATCCTCTGCACCAGGATTCAGGCGAGCCCTGCAAGGACATGTTTATGTAGTATAGGTAAAGGGAAAACAGAGAACCACATTCCTGTCTGATGCTCAGACTATAAATCTGTCAGAGGAGCCTTCGGAAGAGATTTTGGCCGGGGAGTAATGAAGTGAAGGAACTGCAGGTGAGTACAGATGACTTAGTAAACTAACGTAATGGCTGATTGGGGAATTAGCAGCACTGGGGAAATCTGGAGTGAAACATACCCTGAACTTTCTCTGAGACTGTGCCACTCAAGTTCACTGAACACGAGCATTTCCTAAGAATTAATGGAGATACTGTAGAGAAAATCAAGTCTTGCTTTTTGACATTTTTTCTATCACTTGCAAAGCTCCTTCTCTCTTGCTTCCCCCTGGCTCGGAGTGAACTGAGTTGTGCTGGCTGAGAGTTTGCACAGTGCCCTAAATGCCACTGTGATGGGGTGGGAAAGGGCTGAAAAACCAGCCAGGCTCTTTCTATTGAAATTCAGTCTTAAAGGGCAAGCAATCCTCAACAAAACCTGTGTCATCTTGGAAAGCCAAAGATTAAAACTCAGGAACAGGTTCTTTTCCTACTACAAGTTCTCCACTCCAGAGAAGATCTGGGATTTAATTGATTAAAAGTAAAGCTGGATTTATTTAGTTACAAAGGAACCTGTTTTGTTTCTGGTTGAGATGATAACCTTTATGACCTTAAAATAAACTGAAAAAGAGATGGCAAAGATGTCATTCTGCTTCACAAAGCCTGAGCATCCTAGGCTCATACACAGAGCCAGCACAGAGGAAAATATTCTGCCTTTTGTAATGCATTGCTCAAAGATTTTCAAATAATCAAACACAATCAAAAAATTAACAATGTCATTCTGAAAAATAATAGTGATATAATTTTCTTTTTGAGTGTCTGTTTATTCCTCTTCTTTCCCTCCACTTTTTTTTTCATCTCGTCTCCATATCATTTCATTCCTCTTTCCCTGTATTTTCACTCATTTCCTTAATCCTATGCCCACTGAGTCCCTCTGTTCATTTTCCTGCTCCTTTACTCTTATTAATTCTCCCCACCCAACTGTTGCCTGGGTTAACTATTCTGGTTAAGCAATAGGATTGGAAAAGCCAGCACTTATTTTGAGAAGACCTTATGGGGAAAGAGGATTCATACTGCAATCTCAGGTGAGGGTCTAAACATTTCCCAAATTCTCTGACCCCTAAATATGAATATCATTTGACTTTGAATAATGAGCTATTCGTTCATCTCTATATAAAACTTCATGTATCCTGACAGTTCCCTATTGCCTTCCTGTCTGAAGTGGCTCAGGAGTATAAATTATTCTAGCGAAGGTTGGCAGTAATTTATGCTCAATAAATTGACTATAGATCTGCTTGTTTCAGTAGGTAGCATGGGAAGGACTTATACATTTTGCTAAATTCCCTCATTTGTTCTCGGACAGACTACTCGCCGTCCTGGGGCTGATCACGAGTCCCAAACCTCTGTGATAGGCAGGCACTCTTATGCCTTCAGTAAAACTACTCCAATGAGTAGCAAGTTACTGGTGTAAGAAAGAGGCAACTAGTCTGGCCATTGGAAAGTCACTGGCACAACATTATGGAAACTGGAGGTCATATTTTGTAATATATGTAAAGGGCAACTGATGAAACAGCAAAAGCTGTTGTTAAAAAATCCCCCTTGCTTTAACTGGCAGAAATTTATTGTTTCTTTTTAGACTGATTTTTCCCACAAGAGCATGAAACAGCCCATGTAGTCTTTCGTTTTCTTTCTTTTCTTTCGTTTTCTTTCTTTTCTTTATCTTATTTTATTTTTTTTAAATGTAAAATGGACTATTTCCTTTGTAGGACTTCTGCAGAAAAGGGTGATACAATCCTTTTGTCCAAGATGTAAAAAGCAGAAGGTAATTCATCACCTTTCAAGTACAATTTATTGTGGGTCAGGGAGGAAGGTTTCACTCATGATCATTAGGTTTCAGCGGTGCAGATGCTGGACATGATGAACCAATGAGGCTTATCAGGTGTGATAATCAAAACAGATTTTCTTTTGTATCTGCTGTCTTTCTTAGAGATACCTAGGTTTCGGACACTGACTACGATTTCATAGATACAGATAATAGTCCTTTATTGTTCTGTGTGGAAATTATCACCCGATATTTTAAATTAGAGTGATGGAAATGAGTACCATGCCTGAAGTTTGTTGCAAGGTTTGAACCTGCCTTCCTGGGCCCCGTGGGATCAGCGAGGGCAGATCCTCCTTCCTGGCAGAGGCACACACATTGCTCTTCTCTGTCCACGAGTGCCTAGAGCTGCAGCAAAGCAGTGAATGGGGCAGGCACACACATTCCATGACCCATGTGTGGTCAGGCTGCTGACCTGGCATTAAATGTATGCACAGAAACTTGGGCCAGATCCTGCTGTGAACACTGCCCAGGCAGATCCCCCTGCAGTCTCACTGTAGACAAAAGTCTTTGTGTGATCTGTCTGCAAGTAAAAAACTGACTTAGGGTAATCAACATAATTAAAGGGCCAACCTTGCACTGCAGTGCTATTCTGGCTCCATGGAGTCACTGCAAATGTGTCTGATGAATTCAGGGAATCCACAGGGCCACCTCTTCCATCAGTCCAGCTACCCACGTAATTCAACTTTTCTTTGCAGTTTTATCAAGTTTCCTATCAGCACTGCATCTGAGTGCCTCACCCCTTACAGCTTCCCAGCACTGTGAGGTGATCACACACTGAGAGGAATGGGAAAGCAAAACACACACTGAGGGGGTTTGCTGACAATGTGCTTTCAATGCTTGTCAGTTGTATAAACTGAGGCACCAACAGCTCCAGGTACCTCACCCAGCCCAGATCACTGTGGGGCAGAGGCAGAAACAGATTCTCTGACACCTAAGAGACAAACTCTACAGATTGGTAGTGAAACCCCTGAGTATCCCTGAAGGCAAACTTTGCTGCACTAGATACTTCTGTGCATCTGTATCACTAAGTCTGTCAAAAATTTTCCAGTGAGGATTGAGTTTAAATATCTAGACACATATATATTGGAAAGACACACATGTATATTCACATATACACCCATATCCATATATTCTTATAAAAAAAATTATCTGTATTTCACAAAGCTGCCTGTGGCTGCAATAACTGAGGATTCATGAGCTGGGTTCTAAATGTTGGCACAATCTTTACGGTCTTATGGGAAATCAAATCGTTTGTGACTGCAAAGCCTGATAGGACAAGAAAAATANCTCCTCTCCTCTCCTCTCTCCTCTTTAATTCTTTTTCTCTATTATTTTTCTCTGTAAACTTCTGAGTCCAAATGGCACTTCTTTTTCTCTCTTTTAAAGGACATGTTACCTCTACAGATTGTGTTTTCCATCTGGAATTGCATGTGGGCAGTAGGTGGGGTTATCTGTAAGTTGGACAATGTTAGACTCTAAAAAACAGATGTAAGTATTTCAAGGGAATAAAAATACATCCCATGTCTTTCCAACCACTTTACAGTGATTGTTGCTTTTTTTAATGAGTAAGATAATTAAATGAATTATTTCCCCCACTTTCTCCCTTACATGAGTAGCTCAGACATCAGTGAAGATGTGCCAGGATAATGGTCAGCTTTTACTGCCACAATGTCAGAGCTTTCATTTTCTGCCCTGCAACAAGAAAAATAACATCAGAATAAGGAAAATATCTCTCCTTCCACTCTCTCCCTATCTCTTCATCAAATAAAAGAAAAATTCTGTTGGATTAGATATATTTAAGTCACTTGAACAGTCTAGAATCAGGTGTCCTCCCTTGCTTCTCACACAAACAAGTGAAGATAAGTAAACGTCTGCTCACCATTGCAAGTAGGAATGAACTTAAACAAGACATCAGCTATGACTGTAGCTCAGCTTTGGGCTTTGCTGCTGGATTCCCCAGCAGTTGTCAGGAAGCTGCTGCAGGGATCCGTGCAGGGAAGCTCAGTTTCCACCCAACCAGCTCATGGGCTCTACATCCATTCTAACTCAGGTAACGTTCTTGGGAGTATTTCTAAGTGCATAAGATTTACCGGATCTGGAGTTTGTAGGGCCTGAATTCAATGTCTTCTCTAAGAGCTAATCCTGTATGTAGTGAGACGCCCTTGTGCAGACAGTGCTGATTCATACAATGTCACCTGCCCACTGAGCCATGCCAGAAGGGCTCACTTTACTCCCCAGATCATCTTCACTCATATTTTTTACACAGTAGTTCAAAGTCAGTGATTCTTTGACATTTCCTCTTGATCATTATCTTTTTTTTGTGTGCCTTTAATTGAAAAACAAGCATCAACATGCTTTGGCTGGTTTGTTTTTGGTTTGGTTTTTTTTTTTTCCCAAATAATTGGCCAGGGACTGGTATAAAGTATTATCAAAATCCCTTCAATGAACGGACAGTGATACTGAGGAAATGTTTTGTCAGGAAAAGGGGGAAGGGAAGAAGAAAGATAAGTTGCTTTCCTTCAAACTCTGTATCAGATAAGGATGTTTCCTTAGGAAAAAAAAAAGCCTAAATTGTAACAGGAGCAGAAGTATTATATGTTTAATTGCAGCAGCTACTGGTCTTTCATGATGAGAACCTCTAATCAAGGCCTTTGATTATAAGGGACACAGCTGAGATAAATGTCTTATTCAACATTTTGAAAAGAAAAATTCCTCAACCTGGTCTTTTAAGAATGCATTAGGTACTACCAACTACAGCTGTGTTGTGAATCAAGCCTTTTCAATAAGGATGTCTTTTGCTGTTTACCTAAAATGTGATATAGTGCCCAATCGATGGAAAAACTGCTTCTTCCAGACACTGGCCCAGGAAAATACTTAAGAAAACAGCAAATGAGACATGCACTGAATGCATTGCTGAAGTTGATCCATGAAGCTGGGGCCCTATTCCTTCAGTGGAAAAATTCCCTTGAGCCACAACACAAGGATATTTCCCCACTCTTAACAGTAAGCAAGGCATAGCCTTCTGCCAGCTTCCTTTCTTTTCTCATTAGTTTTACCTCTTTTTAAACTGAAGATTTTATTCTGTAACTTCACACAACATGTAAAAGGTGTCATTCTAGCAGTATATGGGTCTATGCACATGAACAAAGTTGTGGGAGTTGTTAAAAATTGATGATATTCTCACAGAAATTTGCAGTCAGTCAGACCATCAGAAATTTGTGACACTTCTAGTAGAAGGGTTCTCCACCCCTTGCTACTGTGCATATGTGGTACTGTAAAATGTTGCAAAATAGAGTTCTCTTTCAATGGTTTGATGGCTTTATTTTTTTTTTTTTTT